>LUCH01004003.1:5944-47057 GCA_013368495.1 Paragonimus heterotremus | reverse complement strand
AGGGGTCAGTAGTAGTATGTTTTCGCCTGTTCACCATGCTGTGTGTATCAGATTGAGCGACGCGGTTTACACCGCGATACGGCTGATACAGTGTGGAATTAATTGTTTTATAAGTATCCATGCTTGTGCGTAGACTGATACTTCTTAGACGCCCACAACTTGACAGTAGGACGATTAGGGTTGTCATCTAAAGCCTTCGGCTCAAAAGCCTATACCGCAATGCAGCTGGTGTGCTGCAGTGTGCTAGAACTGTTACATTTTCCGGAAAAAGATTCCATTCTTATTCCAACTCCCCACCTGGAGGTCCAGGTGGCTGGTTCGTCAGACCATTGCCTATTGCTCTGCCTGATATGAATGACCGTTGGTGTGGTGGCCACACCGTCCAGTCTATCCCAATAGATAATCGAGATGAGCAAGTCGTCACACTACGTTAAGGTCCAGTCTCGTTGTACTGAAGCTTGCAGCTTGTGTTAGAAACTGACAACTACGCACAGCACGAGCGCAGAAGTGATTTTGGAAGTTATACTCAAACACTAGTAAATGCACTTCTATGTACAAATTAGTTTTACAGGTTGACACATTTGAATACAGAGATGAATTTTTCATGTGAGGGGTCAGGATACACATTGGAAGGGTTCGTCTCAGGAAATTTCTGACAGTAACAGAAAATGGATAGAAATCAGTCAGGGGCCATTGGTTACCTGTGGACTCGCTTCGAATATTAGTAAACTGTTTGCCTTGGCGTTGGCCATGCGAATTTGTCGCACAAGCTCCTCGTCAACCGCATGCTTGAACGCCAGCCTGAGGTTGACTGGCCCTGGTCAAACTGGGCTTGCTTTCCGGATGCAGCCAACTGAGAACCGGCACTTGGCCACGGCTTCAGTGTGGAGCACAGACCATGAGAAGCTCATCGGACACACCCCATGGTACAGCCAACACGGCCGGATACGTATCTGATAAACGGTAATCCATATGAATCTTTGTAATTTTCCAATGATCTAAAATTAGTGAGTGAATTTTCGCGTATGACGATTTGTTTCCAGAGCTCTTATCTCACGTCACTTGTTCGACCCAGTGCGTTGCATCGAGTTCATGATTAACATTCGTTCTGCACACAACGTAAGAATGGATTTTAATCAATGGGGCTGTCGAATACCGTGAGGTTTGTCTGCCTGTTCTCCATCTTTCTGAGTAGTGTCCTTTGTCGGCGCTTATTCTTCCATTCTCACGCAATGCATGTTGCTCACATTTGAAAGTATCCGTGTTCACCAATACATGGATTTTATTTTATCCTGTACGTAATTCATTTTCAGCTCCCCGGATCATTTCCCCGTTCACTGGCTCGGTCGGTTGAATCATGAACCGAATTTGGACTCGCGCGCGAAGGTACGTAACTGCGTCAGCATTTGTATTAATATATCGAAGTGCGTTATAGTGTTCTTTAACCATGACTTTTGAATGAGGTATTCGAAGGAAAAACTGATGCAGCTTGTCCCTAACGTGCTCTGAACTTCCTTCAGTATTAGTTATTCCCTCTATTTGAAACGGTTAAGGTCTTTACAACACTGCGTATTTAGTTACCACTTATTCAGATGAAAACGTAACACTATCTGTTCTTCTGGGAGAACTTATCAATAGGTTGTCTTGCTTGTTCTGCCTTTGAATTTTCTAGTTTTCTTGTTCGACGCACCCCGCTTTCTGTCGTACACTACTATGCTACCGCTAAGCTTAATATATTCTGACGGGCAGTTTGATTACTATGATCCAGCTCGACTCGTTTCATGGATACTAGTTCATATGATTAATCAATGTGGAGTAATTTAACTCCTTTCTGTTGTTGCGTTTCTTATCCAAGGCATCATTTTTCTCGGCGTGTCATTTTAGCACACATCCTTGAGATGTGTCGCAAAGGGTCTGGACCTAGACGGAGTGTTGTGATTTGTATATCTCAACTTGATTTGATTTGGAGAGCTAAACTGGATGGTGTGTTGATCACACCGACAAAATTATTCATGCCATGCAGGCGTAAATGGATAGTGGTCTGAAGATCTACAATCTCCTGGTTTCCCAAGGTGACGTTTGGACGAAGGGTGGCACGTTTTTCCAAGAAAATGGTGCTAGTTTCAATTTACTACCACTCGCCTGATGCCTTGTGGTATGAGCTTTCGAGCCGAAGGCTTTGGTTAGAGGCCCTGCTCCTGTCCAGGCGTTGGCGTTCTGGCAGTGATTCAGTCTAAGTGCATCCATAATTATTCGCAGGACTAATACTTTCATACCACATTGGGCATCTCACATTATAAGCCGTGCTGTTGCCATACACTGTATGGTTGATCGGCAAAAGTGTGATACTCCCTTTCTATCTCCACTATCCTATCTAATTTATCCGTCAGACTTCCTCGTCTAATCATTTTACAAATCCCATAACATACAGCTAATGGTAGTAACACTCTGCTGGTTAATCTCGCCCCTTGTCACCCATCCTCCTGTTGTTCTCGTTTCATGTTTTGCTCCATAGTTCGAGTTGGCGTAAATGCTTTCAACTGTGGCACTTGTTGAAACGGATATATCAACATATCTAAGTTTCTCGTTTGCTAATCGGATCAAAATGGGGCACCAGTTGCATTTCAGAGAGTAGAATGCAAGTCAACAGTCAACTTGTCTAACTGACGACACTGACCATGCCTTTCCGTTGTCCCCACGGTCGCCACAATTGTTCGGATTTTAACAAATGTAATCCTGAGCATAACGAAGATGGCCGCATCACCAGATTAGATTTCCCGTTAACAGCAGGCTCCGCGCCGTCCACTTCTGACTTAATTGACTGCAGTGGCAGCACTATCAAGGGCGTATTTCACGCGGGTCCAGCTGTTGTGCTTAGGTCGACTAATAGCTCCTATTTAGCATTTTGACCCGGGGCTATGAATATCCATACGTCTTTCTAACTAGCCTCGAATGCAATTCCGATCACACTGGTTTCGAAGATCTCAAAAGGTACACAGGTCATTGAGGCCGCAGGTACTCTAGCGTGCGGTGCATTGTTTCACGGCTCAGTCGATCAATAAATCTCAGAAATGTCCATAAAACCGTTAGATTTCTGACGACATTTTCCGTATTTCAATTCATATGACTGTTTAAAGAGGAATATCTGTAATAAGTTCGTGCCAAACCTGACTGCCAATTGTGAGGTGTCTCCAATAGCAAAACCTAATGGAATAGATACCGCTTTTGTTTTGGGAATAATGACAGACATTTGAAGCTCATATGTATCACTGTTACAGGACGTTCATCTGTCACTAAATATCAACAAGGCAGGTCACATCTGTAATAAATCTAGAAGGTTGGACTATTGGGAAGAACACGTGGATCACTTGAGCCAACCTGTTGCTACTGCCATAAATCCGAACTCTTCCTCCTCGGTCGTTAGATCTAGAATCAACGCTGAGGTCAGCGATAGCGTTTTGACTGTCAGACACAATATGACTTCTAGCTCAGTTGACTTCCTACCGAAACTTCCCAAATGTGGTGGGTCATTCGTAAAGACCCTAACCAAGTTTTTCAACTGATGTGGACCGCTGAGAACTTCATTCTTTTTTTGGGGTCACTTCATAGCAGTTCTCCTATTCCTGAAGAGAGTCAACGACTGCTGCGACAACCGATAGGAAATTGACTTGACACCAGTGCTAATTGGGGCTCTGGCTTCTAGTATACTTTATAAACCTAAGGAGGAACTACCTGTTAAGCCGTGTTAAGTCCGGTAACACTTTCGGCAGCCGGATTTGATTTATGTATAGTGATGGAACTAAGGTACTTGCTTTGTCGGTGTAGTTTTCTTGAAAGTGACACAGTTACATCGTATTTAACCTTAATATGTTCTGAACAATCACGATTTATTTTTATTCCGTCCAATGTCTTGATGTTCGTTTTGTACGCAGTATCAAAGTTTGTCTGGCAAGTTATTTTGGATTGTTCGGGATTTCCTCTAACCCTTATCCTACGATTTGTTTATCACATTGGACTCATTTGGGTACAGCTGATGGTTTCCGTAAAGTACCTTTTCATTTCAAACTTTGTTTTGACGATGTTGGTTTTATTTCTAAGCGTATTTTATGTTCCTGTTGTGGTAGTTGAGTGCAGATCGTCCAGACCATTGTAATCGTGAAATGTAGAAATACTTATGAAATTCTGTTGCACGCGAGTTTGATCCCTGTCGAAGTTTACTGAGTAAGTCGTCCTCATTAACCTGTTTGTTCCCTTCCGGGTATGATAAAAGTGGTCGTCATCATCATCATCATCATCATAGACTACAATACGTTAGCTGTTCTCGCTGATGCTAAAATGCCATAGATAAGGGTAATCGCGAATGAAAATATATCTTCATTGATTTTGTTAGGGACCTGACGGATTATTTGGTGGAATTCACTCAAGGAATTCAGTTTTTGCTCCTTGATCACTATCGCATTCATCAGTTAAATTATATGTCTACCCAGATCAACATTTCGTGCGATTTTAACGCACATACGTACATCTAGGTTATAGTGGAAACAAACGCCGCAGGATTCGTAATGCTATGTTTTGCAACTGTGTGCATACAAGTGGGCGCTTGTTATCGATCCTTCGCTGTCACAGCATGCTGAACAACTAAGGCAACTGTTGGTCAGTTCACATCCCACGTAATTTACGGTTTTTGCTATTGTTGTGGTGAGCGCCTCATTGAGTGGGCGAATCTGTTTTTTGCTATTCAGATCATTGACTGCTTTCCAAAGTGGTTGCAGACCGAATGACCACTCAGACTTCACCGGCTTCTTCGGACGACCGAAATGTATCCCCTTTAATTTGTATTCCGGTGTGTTTGTCTCCATTACAACCTAGCAGCTGGCGCGGAGAAGTGATGCAAACTGTTTACCAAGGTTACAGGTTCAAATGTGCTAACGAACGCGTTCACACATGAACACTCAACAAATAACGATACCTTAGTTCGTAAACGAAGTGGAGGAAAGCCATGTGTGGCACTGCAATGAGTTCAGGTCAGTTTGATCAGAGCCTGCTCCGTCTGCGATGAAGAATCACGTTGACCCGGTTCAGTGTTTGTCTTTAGTTCGCCCTGCGTTAAGACGTGTGCTCTGGACCGACCCTCCGCAAGTCTTATTTGCGAATCTGCCAACGGGCAGTACCTGTCGTACTGTCAAGTCAGAATTTCACACAGCGGGTAACTGTCTGTAGGTCACTCGATAACGATATCTGTAATGGACATCGAGAAAACAGTTGTTTGGGTTGAATTCTACAGGCTCACGCTTGCGGTGTACCTGCGGGGAATTCGAAAGTTCGTAACTGTAACATTAATGCGTTGTAATAATCGGTTCTTTGGAACTGATTCCCTTTGTAAAACGCAACAGTCGTTTGCGGTAAGAACGGCGACGACGGAAAAGACATTGAGGAATGCACTTCATTTTTATTCCAATCTGTTTGAATATACAAGAGTTTAATCATACCAGACAGATAAACTCACACTATTCATGCGAGTAAAACTGATCCGTACACTATACTCTCTCGCGAATACACTGTACATTTTCAAAGTTAGGGTGTCTCAATAATACCTTTACGTTTATCGATCTCAGTGTTACGGGACCCAGTGTCATCTTATTGTACTTCTAGGGGTTTCACGGGCTTTGTTGTACATGTTTATCATCATCATAACCATCATAAGCCTGACCAGAGGGTACTGTGGCTCGATCCGCCACTCATCTCAACAGTGACGTGGAATATCCTGGAAGAAGAGAACGCCACTAAAAAGGCTAAAAATTAACAAAAGCAGGCTAAGTGGAAGAATTACTAACGGTATAATTGCAAGTATGTCATTGAGTGCAGCACATTACCATCCCGAATAGCGTTTCTAGCCACCGCCTTGAGTAATCACGAGGACCCCAACCTGGTAGGCTATACCTGCCTACTTCGCTCAGTTGAACAGTCAGGATCTTCATATTTTGTGACCACTTTGCTTGAACAACACCCGGGTTTATCAGACTCAGTAAATTATGCCCGGCAGAGCAAACGCCCAGCTGGTATCCTTAGTACGTGGCCCAACCATCGCTGACTGTACAACATGATTAGTTGATCGCGCCTCCCGAGCGTTTTCGAATACGCGCCAGCCGTGTCGCTCACACGATCAGCCCACTCAATATGAGCTAATTGGCGGAGACAACGATGATTAAACACAACAAATCTCCTGACGTCACTGCAAACAGGCCATAGAACAAAACACAACGTATAAAACCATCATATACCCTCCGGTTCAGCGACAACCAAACGTCTTTTCGACGCCACAGGTGACGCAGGCTAACAACAATTCGTGTCGCTGATTTCCCATCAGCAATATTACAGGCTGACGAGATATTGCTACCCAACTATGTGAAAGAACCCACAGTCTCAAGTGGATTATCTGCAATGAAGGAAATAGGGTAAGAACGCCCCAGTTGTGAAGAAACGCTTTGCACTGTCAAGGTACGAATTGCATTCCATGCAAACCAGACAGGCCATTCACCTTGTTCAGCATAGTCTACATGGGTTCGGCAGAGGAGCTAATTAAAACAATGTCATCCGTATACTCCATGTCGATCAACCTAGCGTCAGGAAGAAGCTCAACACCAACTTCATTGGAGATTTCTCAATCGCACTATTCAGAATGTCGTCCGTGACAAAAATGAACAGGAAAGGGAAGATCGGGTAGTCCTGACAAACACCACCAGATGTGATGAACGTCCGAGACAGTTGTTGTTGATCTCTCATTCTGTTTGCAGAGTGAGCATACAGTCCTCTGCCGCTGTTGGCGGTAATCAATGCTTAAGTAGAGCGAACAGGCAAAAATGCAGAAAGCCTTCTGAGTTGTAACTCGGGTACACCTTTGGGAAGACCTGATTCACACATGTAGGACCCTCTCTGCGGACAAATAACCTCTTCAAATCCATGGTTCACATGTAAATCAACTCACCATTCTTCTTTTATACCTGAAATGGATGAATGTGTCAGATCGTCCTGTCCTCTTGTTTTTGTGAATAGCTTGTTCACCAGTTTACGTTCATGTTGGTTTGCTATGAAGAGTCTATTAATGACCCAACCATATTGATTGAGGTGACTGATTTATGAAAAGAAATCAGTTTGTCGCACTGTGTTACTTTTAGGAGAGCTACTTTGCATTCTCAATGAAGCATGGCTAAAGTACTTACTCACGATTGTGCCACTCGCCTTTTGTACATTTTGAATTCGTGACATCATGCTGTGCTGGGCGTTTTCGACTTCTTCAATGAGGATGTTTTGTGAAAATGTTATATTTTTCTTTGGTTCGTTTTTGGACAGGTTACGGACCGTGAAACACATACTTCAGTTTGTTCCGTAAAAAATGTCAGAGGTAAATCACATGGCTGTGGTGGCCACTTAACTGGTCTGCTCAGACTCGTTCCTTGCGCATCGACGACCGAAGTGTATTAATATAGTGAGATGAGTCACCATCCTGATGGGGTAGATTCGACTTCGTCGTTCAAGATAAAATGTCTGAGGGAATTGACAAACAAATATATAGATTAGTCCCATTTCCCTTGTAGGATTAATTATGCCATCAAGAAGCACGCCCCAGCAATGTGATGTTGTGCACCCCTTACCAAACAAGCACTCTTTGCTTGAAACATTGGTGTACTTTCTGTAATCTATGTGGTTTCCGTAAACGTAGTGTATCCGGTTTTTGTGTGTACCATATAGGAAGAATCGCACTTAAACTGTTAGTTTCCGGCAACGTGGGTCACTGGATTACTGCACAAAGTTCAACCGTTTTCTCCAGTCACCCTATTCCAGGGTAATCACTTGGAAAGTACTATGCAGGTGGAATCGTTATTGATTTGTTATCCGCTTGATCAGCCAATGGTTTGTAGAAAGCCGCTGAGCTAATTTACAGCTGAACACTTGATATCTGGATCATGAATTAAGTTGCTTTTTTCTATTTCATCCTCATCGTTCATCATATAGGGAATCATCATCAGGCTAAGTACATCACATTTACATCCTAAATTTTACATGGAAACCATTAAGTAGGTAAACGGGGAACGGGTGGTTACTGATGCCGGTCAAATTAGTGTCAAACTACAATCAAGTACCCACTTGAGCAATGAGTCTCGATAGGCTAACGAAGTTGGGGATTAGCAAAAGTAGATCCGAAGCCTGGGCAGAGCGTTTCTGAGAGTACAGGGGTGGGTTGTTCAAGCGAATTCCGATAGTTCCAGCTGTGGATCGACAAAAGAATGGTGTCACAATGGGATCGCCGTTGGAACCACCGTCTGCAAATATTTTCATAGCGAAATTAAAAAACCAACAGTTCAGTTCAGCGGTAAGCTAATGCAATTTTTATAAGAGACAAGTTGACGACATCCTTTGCGTACTCGATGACAATGTAAATGCGACCAACGTCTTGGCTAGATTGAACTCCGCACACTAAATTTTGCAGTCCTCTTTGGAGACCGAAAAGAATAACCAGTTAGGCTTTTTGGATGTACGTTTACGTCGGCGTGCTGATGGCTCAATTCAGCGCGCGATTCACAAAGGGTACTTGGAATGGTCAGTAAGTTCATTTCAATAGTTTTGTACCATTCACCGCGAAAAAAACCTAACTAACTGTTTGAAGAATAGGGCCGTAAGAATTTGCACAGATGATACCATCATTGAATAATGAGGATTCATAAGTACATCAGCCCAACGACATAAACGTACATCCAAAAAGTCTAATTGGCTATTCATTCTGGTCTCCAACGAGAACTGTAAATGTTGGCTTGTGAATTTCAATTTGGCCAATATGTCAGTCGGATTTACGTTGTTGTCGAATGCACAAAGGATGTCGTCTACTTGCCTCTTGTAAAAATTGCATTAGCTTACCGCTGAACTGAGCTGTTGGTTTTCTAATTTCGCCATGAAAATATTTGCAGGCAGTGGTTCCAACGGCGATCCCATTGTGACACCGTCCTTTTGTCGATAAGTTCCTCCGTCGAACTTAAATTGCACGTTGTAAGTGCACAGATAAAGTAACTGTTTGGGTTCGGTCAATGGTATCTGAATATCTATGTCACTGTCCTTGATATAATCACATAGATAATCTACAATCTCCTTTAGCGGGACGTTGGTAAATAAGGATGCGACGTCAGAAGAAAGCGTTGATTGTCCAATCGAATTGATATCTTTGATCATATTCAGCAGATCAAAGGGGTCGCATAAGCTCTAAATCGAGAGTTTCCATTTGACGGGACCTAGTATTTGTGATAACCACTCGGCTAGTCGGTGGTATGAAGAGTTGGACATTTCCAAAATGGGTTTGGATGATACCCCAACTTTGTGGATTTTAGGTAACCCATACAGCCTGAGAATCATGATTCCAGTGAGGCGTATTCTGTCAAATGTAGTCAAGTCGATAATTCCACTCTGTTTGAAACACCGCAGGGATTTCGATATTGCTTTCATGATCCGAGGTGTCTTATTTTTTCATTACCCATCTTCTGACACTTGACCCGATCCTCTAACATTTTGTTAATAGAATCTGCTTTACTAAGCAATACAATGTCAGCACTTTTATTTGGTTTCGAAATTAAAACGTTTTCATTTCCTAATTTTTTCACCGCCAAAAGATGTTACTCCGTGAGGAATTTTTGTTCGGTCTGACTCAAGCGTAAGTACCGGTAACAAGAATTCACTCGCGTAAGTTTCAGTTACTCCGCATCTAGCATCAGAGTTGGATCGGGATCAGGCAACTGTGCGCACAAATTCTCAAACTGCACCTCTAACTCCAGTTGCCTGGCTTCACACTATGGACAACAAAACTTAGGGCCTAGCGACAGTACTTCGAGTAACAGTTTGTACAGATTCATTGAAGAAAAATTGCGAAATGGTTAGTACATTCACTTCAATAGTTTTGTACCACTCATCGTGAGAAGAAATCTAATTAACTGTTTGAAGAACAGGGTCGTGGGGATTAGCACAGATAATACCACTGTTGAAGAATTATCATTCTTAAGTACAGTACCCATACAAAATGGCTACCCAGAGAGATTCATAAACACAGTCGTGCAACAGCGGATTGAAAGAGACCAGCTGCATCTAGCGTGAAGCTAAACTGTACACATGGGATTACTTTTTTCAGGGGCGATACACTAGTCGAAACTATCACGCGTAGCTTCATAAGTGCAGTCAATACAACATTTTGTGCCGCTAAATTACTTGTCCACTTTACGTCCAATCCGGTTTTATGCCCACGCCTAAAAGACAAAGTGCCTGTTTCTGTAGCCTACTTCTGTGTATACCCATTCAGCTGTTCCTGTGGTTCAAGTTATGTTGACAGCACGACTAGACTCTTATCTGAACGGGTCCGTGAATTCCACCCAGCTTTGCTCAACGGTGAAATACCGGGATCTGTCAACAGTGACATACCTGTTGAATTCCAATCACTCTGTCAATGTGATGGACGCATTTCGCCCAATCTACCGAGTTAAAACCACCCAGTCCAGAGCAGTGAGACGTAAGATTCTATCCACAGCTGAAGCTATCGGAATTCGCTTGTACATTCTACCACTGTACGCCCCGAAACGTTCTGCCCAGACTTTGGAACTGTCTTTTCTAATCCCCCACTCCGTTAGCCTATCGAGACTCATTGTTCAAGTGGGTACTTGATTGCAGTTTGACATTGATTTGACTGACTGCATAGGGAATCGTTATCTCTTACTGAGAACGTCAAATCCGAGAAGCTGCTGCTTTAAACTCATCAATGTCTTAGCCGTTACGTTTCGACTCTCCGGAAGGTGGTACTTAAGTTCGTCACACG
The DNA here is from genome assembly GCA_013368495.1 of Paragonimus heterotremus. Classification (NCBI taxonomy): domain Eukaryota; kingdom Metazoa; phylum Platyhelminthes; class Trematoda; order Plagiorchiida; family Troglotrematidae; genus Paragonimus; species Paragonimus heterotremus. Next base: position 36,211 of record LUCH01004003.1, on the reverse strand, counting down.
TATCCCACAAATTCACATTTGACGAAATCAGTATGATGATCTTTTCAAATGTTGTCACTAATCAACCAACAAGGAAAATTTAACCCCCTCTGTGAAATTTAGATTCGACGGTGAGACAATCTACCGAATAGCAGGGCACGTGGACAAGTCTTTCAATGAAACTTATATCAATATGCTGTCACAATCTACAATATGCCTCCAGTTCTGAGTAGACCAATGGAAACATTTAATCAGGTCGTCTCGGTCCTTCAAAATGACCGTCATAGGTTCTTATCATTCGACCTGAAAGCAATGAGGGGTGGCACATGGGATTCTGGATAGCGTGCCGTGTTGGCTTCTTGTTTTTGCCATCCGTGAGCGAATCGTATGAGGTCGTTGGAATCAACCTGGTGATCACTGGCGAAAACAGTTATAAAAGACTTTTCAGATGTCTTGAGTTCAAACTGTGTCGGACGACTGAAGTCAGCTTTTTATATAAAAAATCGATGATGGTCGTTTCAGACATCAAGGGGGGTTTGACAGAGCTGCAGTCAGGTATTACATACCAAGAGTGGTGTACCTAAGAATTACGTAAACATCTTTGGAGCAATCTATTGTCAGACTCCCGAAGGGATTAGGACTTATGGCGGCGTATCGCCGACCTTTGGCATCTCAAGTGGAGAGCGACAAGGTTATCCAGCCTCTCTGTTCGTACTCAACTTCTGAGTAGACGAGATCATAGAGATTATGCCTTGACAGACTGCGAATATTATGCTGTGGATTCGCTCCCAGGCTTTCGACTTCGAGTAGGCAGACGACATTGCTCTAATTTGCGAAGGTTCACAGGGAGCCCAAAGCATTTTAAACAGACTAGGGGCTTCAGTTAATCAGTTTAGCGTGACTATCGTTTGCAAGGTTTGCAGTCTATGTAAATTGCTAACTGCGTCAACACTGGTAGAATGTCCGACTAGATCACAAATCGTGTAGCTAAGGCTGGGGGTAGCGTTTACAAATTTTTCCCGTATGTAGTGCCGGCGTAATTGCGATCTTTATGTGAAGCATCGAGTGTACAATGCCACTGTAGGGCACTCCTACCGTACGCTTCCAAACCTTGTTCCATTCGCTCGGGAGATGTTCACAGCGTGTCCATTTTCGACCATCGGTGTCTCCGAAGCATTGGCGGAGTGCTGTAAAAAAATTGTTAACAGTGACTAAGTTTCCCAACGTGTCTTCGGAAGGGATAGGCTCTGTAGACCCTTGTGCATACTGATCTCCTCTCACATGCCTCGCTGGCTTGGTCACATCTTACGAATGTCAACTCGTCAACTACCACACTTCGCCTGCCTTGTTTATGAGTAGTGGATTGAGCTGGAAACGACAGTGTTGGCAGGTGTATGACTTGTTTTTATGGGGTGCGAATACAGTGACTCTGAAGCTCGCCTCTTGAGGGACACCTTTGGCTGAGTAGACTGTCCTCTGTGGCGAAACGTAGGTACCACTTGCGTTTGCACCTCAGATTTCTGTGTGCATCAGTGTAATTTTCTCTCTCTCTTATTTTTCCCAATCCCCAGTGATACGTCAACAACGTCGTGTAGTTTTCGTCCTGTCACGTACATATACTCTAATTTCCCTATCTTCCCTACCACGCTCTCTCTCAAGCATTCGCACATATTTGTGTCCGTTTGCGCTGTTAAGCTTCTCGTCCTGACAGAGGGTCTGTGTCACTTGTTTTGAAAATATGTCGTTCTTTTGACATTTATGGACTATGCTGTCGAATTTTTCGATGGGGCCGATTTGTTTCAAGGGTATCAGGTGAACCGTTTGCATGATAGGCGACGTACTCATTCAGGATATCTTTGAAAAAGTTCCTAGGTTGCGCTCAGTAACCGAGGCATTCAAAGTGCACAGTTTCATGCGCTTGACATACTTCACATTGTGCTAGAATTTTCGCCGCATCACTTCTTTGACACGACTGATGATCCGCGAAATTCGCAGTCGACCATGAACATGCTGTTGGCCAAGAACAACTTCGATTTTTTTGTTTACTAATCATTAAGTGGGTAGTGTTTCACGCTCATAATCTGCTAAGCCAACGTCAGTTTTTCGCACCCAGACACCGGTGCGTTTTTGATGTGATCACACATTTGCCTTGAACTGTACCATATTCAACTTCGGTGTGTCTGAATGTCATTCTTTTATTGATCAAAAGTTTCCATACACGCTGTTGTCTTGACATCGACGACAAACGACCTTACACTGTGCGCAAGTTACGTTTCAGCCGACAAGTACGACATGGCTACATGTTCTACCGCACCGTGCTGTTCTGTTTTATTGCACACAGGTAATAACCACCTTTTTACCTAGACATTGTTAAGGCTATCGCTAATTCATTGTGCAACCATTTAGCCAACTGATTGTATCGTAGTTAATTTACGTAGTACGTGTTCCAACTGTTACCTCCTTTGGATGTTTCAAGGATCTATGTCCAGTTGAATCTTTTCAGTACTTCGTCTTATACGCAAATGCGCAGTCGGGTAAGAGAAGCTCAGTAGTATCTTCAGATAAAACAGGCCTCATTGGAAATGTTTGAACTGCACTAGTTGCGGCTCGTTTGCACTCAAACAAGTGTGACTGCTTCTTCTGAAGTGCGATTACCGACCATCGCAAAATATTGATTGTCTCAGTCAGTGGTTCACTTCTCCATCTAAACTGTAAATTTTTTTTTATAGTGTTGCCGTGAAAATAGCAGATACCACTTCAATAGTTTTGCAAAGGTAGGATTGTAACGTCAGTTCCCTTGCTTTGCGGATGCTAGTATTATTGACAGTTTATAGAATTTGGCTCAGTTATTCCACGTTGAATTCAATGGGCACTTTTCACAACTCATGCTACGCTAAGCGTTTCATATGTTCTTGTTCCTGTGCACCAGCTTGTTGTAAACGTCCTAAAGCCTGCTTTTCAAGGCGTAGTCAGAATTGACTATGGGTAAGATGTGGACGGTTTTCTTGTCCAGAAAGAGTCAATTGGTGGCTTCTTGTCAATTGTTCCAAGAGTTTATTTTTTTAAAACGCGAAATGACGTTTATGCAAACTGCTCATCTGGCCTACTTTGTTGAAGTAGCCTGGAATAGCATGTCGCTTGTTGTTTGTGATGATGTTACCTGAGTTGTGTATGTTCGTTTTTGCGAAACTGTTGGTGGTTTGGTTCGTGTTCTTTTCCTTTACTTACCGTTAGCTGGCAACAGCACATATTTGGAGTGTATTGCGGCAGCTTTTTGTGGATCTTCGCGTCTTTTTTGGTGTGTTTTCTTTGGGTCTGGGAGCTTGAGCGTTTAGATATTTCCGCCTGTGATATATTATTTATTCTAGACGATGAATGCTATATTAGCGACTAGTCCATAGGCCGAATACGATGACCAGTCATTGAGAAGGCCGCTTACACTTCATTTTTTAGTGTCACCGTTGTTGCTCACGGAAAGAGCTACAGTAACCGCACGATAGACATCGTCACTTCAGATTTCACCTCGCCTTCGGTCAGCTGTGTTGGGTGACTCTGAGGTATCCTGGGAGAAATGCGCCTGTTTCTACAGCCTACGTAACCAACTCCATAGGAGCACATGAAAGTGTGAACATAGAGGAAGGTCGCAGATTTAGGCAGCGCATCCTTGGTTTACACGTAAACGATCGGGTTGGATCTGAACGAAATTCGTGGTGGTAACGCATCATATCTTCTCAATTACATTATTTATTCGACGATTCACTGACCCATTCGGTGTCTCGTCCTCGTTTGGCAAACTATGCGTGCTAACAGGTTTCCTTAACCTTTTTGAAGACCGTATAGGAGCAATCAGTCAATCTACAGTCATACTGTTTCTTTTTAAACGGAGGTAATACTCACAGCTTTCCAACAATCTATTGTTTTATTCCTTGGCGATGAATTCCCATTATTGACGTATTCTAATCAAGAAGTGTGTTAGGCACTCGAACACTGTTGCAGTTCAGAACGCTTATTAAGCCTTTGATTTTTGGTTCACTAACTTCTGACTATTGGTTTTGTTTTTCGTTACAATTATCCTCTGATTGCTTCAGTATATTTGTGCAGTGTGTTTGCCTGTTTCTCGTCACAATCTTTCCGGCTTACAGTTTTATTACTTTTAGCTCATGTTTATAATCTGAATTATTCTCGTGATTGTTTTTGTGGTTTTCAGGTTCACAATTTGCAAATTGTGCTTGACGCGGTCGCTGACTTTTTGACTAAAGTGAGTGCCCTCTATAGTGAAACCCGTCTTCGTACTCTTCCGGTTCTGTGAGACAGTGTCTGTTTCGATTATGTAAGCGTTCTGTTGAAATCACACAAAGTTGTGTGTGAATTCCTTTCGTGAACCTGCATCAACCGTGCGTTTGTGAAACCGGAAGCAATCTAGGGCGTGAATTTAATTTATAGGTAAATTTGCTAGAAGTGGAAATCTATAATGATTGTTTGTGCATATTACATCAACTGCTCACTATTGATCGATTGTACTTTGCGTAACTGTATATTCATTATTTGTGATTCCTCATAGGACCTTCACTAGACAAGTTCTGTAGATGACGAACACATTGTAAAGAGATGCAGTTTTTAAAAAATGAGTAACTGGCAGTTTTACCGTAGGCTTTCACCTGTTTCTTCAGGTCAGTAGCAATCTAGTCTTAAGAATGAAGTTAAAGGTGCGATACGGTCAGTCCGTTTTGAGGTATTTCGCATCATCTTGTCATTTATGCTCCTCAGACATAGTCTTTGAGAGGAGTCAATCTTCGGGACGTTTCCATGAGCGGGTGCATTTATTGGAAGCACCGACTCCTTCCTACGCGCTTGTTCACAGTGCATGTAAATATGTAACCTGCATGTATGCTTTAATCTATATTTATTCATTTGCTTAATGTAACTTCAAACGGTCGTTCATTATATCATTTTATTCAATTTCAGATCTCTGTATGCTATTTTAAGTCGAAATCGCATTAAGGTCTAAATTCATGGATGATCCAAATACCTGAAGCGCTACGAAAGCACTCAAGGTTTTCGAGGTGTGGACTGTTATCTGTGGGATCGTATAGGATTGCATTCCTCATTTACTGACTTTTCTCTTGTTCCGTCAATCAAAACACTACGTGCCAGAAATTGGTTTTGTCTCTAAAACGTTCTCTTGTTTTTAAGTTGCTCACCAATTCGTTTGGTTACACTTTCAACTTGTCATGGATATTTTACTGTGGACCGCATCTGGCGTGGTTTTCAGTCTGATTTATTTCTACCATCTTTTCAGATACCGGATGAGCACATTGTCGTTCAACCCGTTCCTGATTTGGAGTTGATCGGTGAGTGGTTCTTACGTGTATCGAAAAGACGAATGTTTCCTGTTCGCTACCAACTGATCAGGGACGATGAGGAACACTCTTCCAACGGCTGTGCCATGTAATTCGCCTGTCGTGGAACATCAAAATAACAACTCCAATTGATGGCCGATTTTCCTCCCTAGCCATAAACCCAACACTGTCTTTAATCAGTTTGCACTGAGTGTTAATTGCGGTCGGATGTGTTGATATTTGTGTGCACGCTGGTTTCACGTTCACTTAACCATCTTGTCTTAACGCACCTGCCCTTTACTGATTATCGTTTTCTGTTCTATGATTAGGAGAACTGATGTAATGAACACTTGCTTTCGACAATTCTTCATTCGGTCAGTATTTTCACAGGTTCCCTAGTGCGTCTATAAGATAGTAAGCGAAACTACGGGACTGGTTGATCATACTTGTAGTTGCTGCGGAGGCGATCGGAATCCAGCTGCGAAACCCTAATCTGTATTTACAGAAGTGTTTTATCTGGTCAACATTTATTCCGTTATGCTCAGTGGTAGTTTAGCGACCTCAACTACCATTTTTAATAAATGTCCTTCGATCTACTGAATTGAGATTGTTTGTAGGTCACCGTGCATCATATAAATGCCCTATGCTTTTCTCCCCGTTACATATGTTTTGGAGCTGAATAAATTGGCTTTTACATCCTTCTCTTGTTTACTTGAGAGCAATTTCCAAGGACGGTCATGTTGATCTCTGGATCCGTCTTTTTCGTTTTCTTTATTACCAGAAGAAAAGTTCGATTCCTGCCAAAAGCGTTACTATTTTATGGACAGTCCGACGTATCTTTGCGGGGTTTTACAACACTTTCTTCGTGAACGTGCATATATTATATTATATATATTTATGTCTTAGCAGATTGCTTGTGCACTCACAATAGATTGTCATGTGTGAGTTGTATGATTGACAGCTTCTCTGATGAATAGTTTGGCGCGAATCTGAAAGGACTTCCGGGTAGAGTTTGACGTTTTAAAGATCAGAAACTGGAAGGGACGATCAGAACATGTGTATTCATTGTCTAAGACTTATCAACAAATAGTCTAGTCCCATACTATTGACCGCGGATTCTGGGACACATCAGCCACGTAAACTGATATTTGAGTTCATTGTTGTGTGTTTTCACATACCTTGTAATAGATGTTTGATAATAAACAATTTTGCAGGTCTGGTTAATTTCGATGTTTTAACGTGTGCACTACCATCTCATTCAATAACTTATAAAAACGTGATCGCCTATGTTTTGGATAACATAATCGCACGTTCTTTCGCTCGGTTTCTCTCTCTCCGACCGCTTATCTAGCCGAGAAGAACGATGAAGACGCGGCTTTTCGTTTACTTCAGTTAGTTCTGGGTTGCGCGGTCAACTGCGAATCTAAGCAAACCTACATTGAAGCTATTATGTGCATGGAGGAATCCGTTCAACATGTCTTAATGGAAACGATTCAACAGGTAGACACTTTTTGGTTCACTTACTTTTGTGCTTATTTCGACACGAACCTCTCACCGGTGTTTTTATATCAGTGTCTATCTTTTCGCAGCAGCTACTGGTCTTATGATAACCACGTCTAGTTTCATTCCAGTTCAGCCCGAGGTTTGCTCTGCATCAGTGATGTTGAATGACAGTTATATGGTCGCGATTTAAACCCCTTGCAACCGCAAAATGTTCTATCTATATAGTTTAAAATAGCTCGGTTTTACTCAACTCGTATTTCCCAGTGTGGCTCATAACGTCGTATTGTCGTCAATATAAAACCGAAGTATTTTTGATTTTTGAAAACCTGTCTTCGGTAATGTTTGTCAGTCTGTTCAGAAAAACGCCAAATGGTCACAGTTTTTGTAAATGACCCGAAAAAATGTTTTTCTGTGTCTGTGCTATTTCCTGATTGGTAGCAAACACTTATTTGTGTCTTGGGTATTTATTGGTGTGTATTCAGTTCATCCCGGAATCTCTTTACTCTCTTACTGTTCCGTCCCGCGTGCACACAGAAGAGGTTTTGATAATGCTACCGTCATCGTATCTACTATACTCGTCTTCTTATGACATTTAAAAGAAGCTTTTTCCGTACCTTCCTCCACATCCACGGACATCCCTTGGGGTTGTCATCGTATCCACTCACACTTTGTTCCCGTTTTAAGCACATGTAGTCACGACCGTCAGGATCCGAGTCTGCATGAACTGTCAGATGTTTTGATGAATTCTAGTGTTTTCGGTTTTTACACAGTAACTAAATTACTCCTGCGACAGTGGTGAAATGCATTCGGTGTGAAATTGTCTTTCGTGCACTGTCTACTTTTGGTGTTGCCAGAAGCGTTGTTCTGTTAGTCTCGTTTAAATATACTTCCTTTTTTGTTATTAGTAATTTTCAGTTCGCTTTCCACTCGTTCTGGTTCAAACGGATATGTTAAAATCTTGAGAGTATGTACTGTTTTATAATAATATTCTGGAAGCCATTTAGAACACGGTCTGCATCACTGACTTATGGGGGTAAGCTGGCGCATATTCTGCCTGTAACCTTGACTGTTGTGTATTTTTTTTACATTTTATGTTCCGTTCTCTTAGTCGAGTTTATAATAGCCACTGAGCGCAAGATTTCATTGACCTCTGTTTACACTGTAACATGCAAACCGGCTGTATTTACTCTGGTTGTCCGTTACACCTGCGGACCAACGTTAGGGGCAACGTAGGGACACCAGGAGACAGTCTTCTTCCGAAGTAGGGGATTCCAGCAACAGTCCTTTAAAAGGAAACAACAGGAAACAAGCTTGATGCAAAGGCCCAGTAAGCCATACACACGACTTAAACCAGCGAAAACTTGGACGGCGCCGACGACACAGCAGCACACTCCGTTACACAATTCAAACTCAACCTGTGGGCGCCTGCTGGTTTCGACCGCACGTTACAACACACCAGATATTGGCTTACATTTTTTTCAAACGGCTGGTCACATTGACCACCAGCGAAGTGGTGGACAGCTGTTTCGACCTAGTTGAGTCTCATCAGCACCACGCACGCCAGAGGATCGAACTCACGACCCGTAAATAAGTGATAGTTGTCGCCCAGACACTTATCCACTAGACCATGGGGTTGCAGGAAGGAATGTGTACTCGTTCGCCTCCTTTTTGCAAGCCAACCACAAATTAGCCGATCGATTTTAGCCTGTGAGCAAAAAGAAACGCAACGTCTAACGCAACACATATTGGCTTATTCGTTTCCCATGAATTTACCCCTTTAAATTGCCCTACACTCTTCGTCATTAACATTTTCTCTCACCGGCATTATTTCAGCAAGATTTCTTCGCAACATGTTGATTTGGTCCATTCTGATCATACGTCGTGGGTGTAAGTTCGCTCCAAAACTCTGACTTGGTCTGTTGATCTTTCTTATTCGTCGGCTGGATTTCATCTCTTTCTAACTAGTTTTAAGCTTGTACGACTACGGCGACACCTAGTCTTTCTAAACGTGTAAATGTTCCGATTTTTTTAGCTTTATTGATTACACCTTTTTTAATCTTCGTTGGAAGGTCTGATCGTTTCATTCATGTATGTCTACACACGTGTGCTCTCTCACGATTTTTGTTGATAGTATATCTTCCAATGGATTATGTATGCCTGTGTTCGTAATTCGATTCTCGGTATTTATCAGGTTGAGTGCTACTAGTGTCGGAAGTGAAATTGTCCGTGTAATATTCCATTCCCTCGTCACCACCAACTGTAGCACCTTCATAACTTGACGCTTATACCTTTAGTACGCCTATTTGTTTTCTGACCCTTTTGTTTACGAAGAATTTGCAACTACGCATTTGTGCGTACTCTAGCTTTATCACTCTCATGCTGTTCACATAGTATTTTGCGCTGGCTGTTTATAACATGCGTCTAAATTAGCACACTATGTTTACTTCTGACCTAGGTGCATTGCGATCGATATGTCACGCCAACCTTGACTGGATCCTGCTGGTTTATTTTTTGCTCATTCTGATTCGCTGACTGTTTTCTTATTCTCTTGTGTTCGTTGCACAAATTTTAGTTGGTTGTTTGTCAACCGGCCGTTTATCTCTTGATTTCTAAAAAGATACATATATTCGAAAGATTCTGTAGACGCTTTCTCGTATTACTCTTGTCCACTGAAAGTGTTTCCTCGGCCGTGTTATTGTTTGTGATCTCACAGTCGCTCAGTGATAACAACATCGACCATCAATCGTACGATTGTAAACACGCTTTTCGGCCAACCCAGTTGCCTCTGGCTATAGTTGAGAGGCTTGGCCATGTATATCGTATGATGGCATGATGCCAATCTGAAAACTTGATTTTATTTGTTGTGATAATTATCTTTCCTATACAGTGTGAACCTTTAGGTCAATTTTGGCCTATCTGAATGGGTTATATTCCAAAAGCTTGAATGTATTGGTCATGTTTTTCCGTGCTTGTTTCTCTTCAGTGTGCCCTGCTGTACTTACCTGAATTTTCGTCACAAACTATCCATTTGAGGCGATCCTTTAAGGGTTTTCTCTAGATATTCCTATACAGGGTTGGGCCGTATAATTTTTCCTGGTCTAAATTCATGCAATTGCCGGTAATAGGTCAGTCATCTGGTTGTCAACATAAAATTGGGTTCCTAACGCAGTGAGAATTAAATTTGTGGTCACTTTGGGACGGTGTTTGCATTCATTTTTGTGCAGTATTATTTATTGCAGCAGCAGTATCGCGTTGACTACGCCCCAAGTCTAATAAAATTCGCGCTGTATTTGGGACTACGCGGTCCTCACTGGTCAGCCATTTTAATGTTTGTTGTCTTGTACTTATCTTGAAGATAACATTGGGACGACCGCGTTCATCATATTTTGTCTTCGAGTGGACTCTATGGCACAACAATAGAACTCCTGTTTGAATATTTCCGAGATCATCTTCTGTTTCCTCTCGTTGAACTTCGTTTTTTCGTCGAACATGTCTTTAATTACCACGATTACTGCTCGTGATCTAGTATTTTCTGTGTCATGCACTTTACCTTACTGAGTGACTTGGCCGAATCTCACCTCTCCTTTTACCCTTCGTTCGGTCACACGCATTCCGCCTCACCTATTTGTTGGAAGTGTTAGTCATTGTGAAAACTTTCTGGCCGTTCCCGATTGAATTAGTTTCTCGTTCGGGCTGTGTATGTACCATGTGCCTACAGAATAGTCTTCTCATGAAGTTTTGGTTTTTTTAGGATTTCTTTTCTGCTTACGCCATCAATGTTGCTGAACCGTGTGGAGTTTTCAAGGGGCAATGAACACTAAGTTCCTCTGTTTCTCTGGCTGTGCAGTTCGGAGTCGTTCAATAAGACTTGTTTCATATCGAGTGTTATCACTTCTGGACCTTTTACATTTAGCTACCTTGTGCTTGAATGAACAGGTGCTTGTAGCAAGTTAGAATAGCTCAGGTTAAAAAGTCCCACACAGCCAGATTCGTTCACGTATGTTGTTATCTTTTTTCTCATATTTGCTTTCGTTATCACTTCAGTAGCTCTCTTTAGCGCCATCGTACATTGACATTTATTGTGGCGCGCCCTCTTCGTTGTCTGTCATGCACTTCGATGTTATTAAAGTGACGGACATGTTTAGAAGCCTCGAACATAGCATTACGGGATAAACTAAGTCCATCCAGTTCACCCAAATAGAGACTACTAAGTAATTCCATCATCTGCTTGTTTGTTTGCCTGTATATCAGTCATAGGTTCGCAGATTGCTGTAGAAGGAAGAGACATCTTTACATGTGGGTCTCGTATCTCTACAATATTCAAGAGGCATTATGTTTAACTTTTTGTGGATAGAAGTAAATAAAAGGAAGCTTCTGTAAAACACCTTGCATGCAATCATATCAGCAACTGAACCAGCATTCTCTTAAGTGTACGCATTTAATGAATAGCGGTTAGAGAACTTGTAGTACGGGTTGTCTGTCGCGTTTGTGCTGATCGACCTATTCTGTCGTAACGATCGATTCAGACAGTATATTGCAGCGTGGACAGATCTTAGCTGTGTAGCCGTTCCATGTGAACAGTAGTCAACCTATTCCATAGCCCACTTTAGATGAGTAACACCTAAACGTTCATTCTTGTTTAATGGGGTGAGATGTATCAGGTCTCTCGTGAGGTGTTTGCAATTCACTGGGAATCGACCTGATTCTGTTAGTCTTTCTAGGTTGACAATTTTCCTGAGCTCCATAATTCTTATAGTGGCCTGTCTCTGAACACATTCAGTAAACAGCAAATCGTTTTTTCGGATAAGGACTTCAGACCTGTGTGTTCGTTTCCAGGTGTGGACGGATCATAGAGACGAACGTAGTGAGAAGCACTTCAGAGTGTAAGGCACCACAGGTTCTTCCTAAGAGATTGAGAAGTATTCGCACAGATAAACTATCTGTTACTGTGGTTCCTAGATTTCATTCCTATACCACTAGCTTTATGTTATCAGGGTATTAGTACAATTTTTTTTCGCGAATGTGCATGATTTTATATTTGTTGACAACAAACGGCAGGTTATTCTCTGTGGATCACTGGTTTAGACCGTTCAAATCGTTCAGTAAGGTTATCATATATTTTGGCCACTCTACACCACACCACAGTTTTGTGTCATTGGTGTAGGCCAGTACTGGTTATTTTTGTGTGTTGGATAGTTCAAGAACGAGGAAAATGAACAACATAGGTCCTGACATTGATTTTTGCTGATGACTGCTGTTGGTAGCAAACCACGTTACTAACTGTATCTTCGCTTTGGCATTGTACCCAGGTTCCGTTAGGTAAGCCTTGGTTCATGTGAATAAATACTCATTGAGACCGTTATTATGGGGTTACCGTAACAAGGTGAATTGATCAACCCTATCAAAGGCTTTGAATAAGTCAAGATAAATCACATCATTAGACAATATTGCCTCGGTAGCCCTCGTCGAAGAGTCACGAGCAATCGGCTGGTGGTATGTATTGTATACGTATATTTAACTGGTAATCAACAACAAGGTGTGGCAAGCACATCACAATGTGAGAAGAAAAAGGTTCCTTGTAATAGTAAGGCAACGAAGTAATTGCAACGATACACACAGAACCTTACAACACGACCGTTATTGATTTTTGTTCTTCGCTATGTCAGACTGCGTCCTCAAACACACACGTGTTGGCGGTACATTGCGCCACAGCCAGGATGCTGACATTGCCCTTTTGGAGCAAGTTTCAGCGTGAGTACCTCTATACCCCGAAGCCAAGTCATGCGCTGACCACCGGGCTTCCGCCGCAAACCTAACTCACCTTGCGACGGATCTTGGAAGATCGTTAATCCTTTTGGCAACCGACGGTCTTGATCTTTCCATAACTAATGACTGCTTTCGATTCGGTTGCTCGCAACGTCCTCTGGAACTAGCTTCTTCGCAAGGGAGTTTCAGGGTAATACGTGAATCTGTTGAGACCACTGTATGCTCACTCTGTAAACTGGATGAGAGTCTATGAACAACTGTCTCGAGCGTTCATCACATCTGGTTGTGTTCGTCAGGACCTCTCGATCTTCCCTTTCCTGTTCACTCTTGTCATGGACGACATTCTGGATAGTGCGCTTGAGAAATCTCCAATGAAGTTGATGTTGAGCTTCTTCCTGACGCTAGGTTGACTGCCATTGTTTTAATTAGCTCTTCTGCCGAATTCGTGTGACTATGGTGAACAAGGTGAATGGGCTATCTGGTTTGCATGGAATGCACTTCGCACCTTGACAATGCAAAGCGTTTCTTCACTACTGGGGCATTCTCGCTTTATTTTCTTCATTGCAGATAATCCACTTGAGACTGTGGGTTGTTTCACCTAGTTGGGTAGCAATATCTCGTCAGCCTGTAATATTGCTGATGGGATACCAGGGGAGCGATTTGTTGTTAGGCTGCATCGAGAAGACGTTTGGTCGTCGCTGAACGGAAGGGTATTTGATGGTTGTATATGTTGTGTTTTATCCTATGGTTTGTTCGCAGCGGAGATGTGAAGAAATTTGCTGTGTTTACTCATCGTTATTTCCGCCAATGAGGTCATGTTAAGTGGGCTGATCATGTGAGCGACACGGCTGACGCGTATTCGGAAACGCTCGGGATGCGCTATCAAATCCCGCGGTGTTTGGGTCACGTATTTCGTATATCATCTGATTGTTCACCGCACTTTGCCTTATATACTGAGTTCACCAGCAGTTGGGTGAAACCCCGTGGTGGTCAAGCAACAACGTGATCACAAAATATGAAGATTTTGACTGCTTCACTGTGTAACGTGGGTGTCGCCTACCTGGCTGAGGTCCTCGTGATCACTCAGATTGCCGGTATAACGTGTCGTTGTAGCGTGTTCTGGACTCCGTGTGGGCTGTCGGAGATTAGGATGATGTCGTCTGCCTACTGGTTATCTGGAAGTCGAGTTCCTGGAAGCGAATCCACACCATCACATACGTAATCTGTCATGGCATACTCTAGAATTTCGTCTATTGCAAAGTTGAATTGGAGGGGTTGGGACTGGACAACATCGTTGTCTCCTCTAATTAAACTATATTACTTGAATTGACCACGTCAGTAATACAGCCGTTTTTCGGCTGCTATTCTGGAACTCTTGGATTGAGCGATCAATTGGTCAACTGATCACTCTGCATAGCCAGTGATTTTTTGGCCGGCTACTCTGTATGCCAAGTGAGCGTTTACCGCATCGGGCTTTATATATATATATATATATATATATATATATATATATAAGGAAGAAGGAAGGTCATGTATAAGGCGAAGAATTCGAAAAGGTGTACGAGGGAAAATAAAATTACAACGACACACGTAACTACTAACAGCACGAGCTCTGTTGACTTCCGTTCGGCGCCATATTAAGTAGCGTTTTAAACCGCAACTGTTCATTGCACCCCGGGTCCCCATCCAGGAACCCAGGGGAGTTCTGCTGATACAAGTTTCAATGTGAATGTCTTCCTGGAAGTGTATGTAATGCTTGTTGGCGTTTTGTTCCACTCTTTGGTTATGAAGCCTGTCTTGTTTGCAACGAAGATGTCAGCAGATTTCTTGTATGTTTGGCTATCGTTTTCCTCCAGTTAGCCCATATCACGTGGGTTGATCGCTTGAGCAATGCATCAGTTAATAAAAACCCAGTCGTTCGGAGCAACTTCACTACAAATAAGACAGAAGGTAATTAGCTTGGGCCAAGTGCCTTGCAATGTTCCAGAAGCTTGGTCTCGGAGATGACTTCTGTTGGCGTAGGCGCGGAAACGGGATTAGAGGGTCACCAATTAAGGAGTTGCTTGATTTAAGGGGGGAATTAAACAAACTTTTTGACTTAGTGAAATGTGGCACCTGGTCCAAAAAGTTGTAAAAATTCATGATAGTATCCTTGATTCATATTAGTTTAAGTTCATAGTTGTGACGACAAAGTGCTTCTCGATCTTCCTAGTCGGTGAAGTGCGTTGGCTCCAAGGGTTCTACCCAGAGCCTTTGGTTCAAAAGGAACTTAACCCACAAAGCAACAGGGCGAGGCACGAAGTTTGCAGTTCGATGAGAGTTGGTGGTTCCCTTTATGCCCCCTTCGGATAGAGTCCATTCATCCAGAATGCCCAATGCACCCTGCAGGGGGTTACGACAGAAGCAGTGCGACGGTTCAAGGATCGGATGAAGTAAATCAGCCTAGCCAGGAAATCTAAAACCGACAGAGCTGTTTAGGCCCATACCTCTTTTTGTCGAGTGTCGATGACCAAATTTGTCCAGCGGTTACTCTATCTGTTTTTCCTTGAGTTTGTTTGGCTGACGTTGGCTTGCATATATGTGGTTCTTACAGTGTCTTTTTTGTCAACATTAAGGCGGGACTTTACGGTATGGTCAATTTACGTACCATACTTCTCGCTAATGACTACTGTGATGCGTAACAGTTTTTTTGTACAGCGATTTCTGTAATGAATTGTGTAGACGGCTGACGAAGAATTGTGACCAAAGATCTAGTTGCAGTGCATAGACTAGTGTGTTTATCTCTACGATCTCAAAACTTTTTCGGGGACGCGAACTGTGACGGTTTATGGTTACATAATCGCTATATTTTGGCGATCGTTGTTCCGGTCTTCATTGAGGTTAAGCACGATCTCCGAAATCGTGATTTCATGTCCTATTTTTATTACGTAATGGATTTTCGTTAACTAATGAGTCGACTTCCTGATCATCCGTTTGCTTTGTTCGAGAAATTACGATGAATCGGACAGCTCTCGTACGACCTCATGGGCCACCGAATCGGTTACCATCTTTCCAGGTCGTAAACTGTTTTATTGTCCAGCTACTGGTGTGCGCGTGTAAGATGAGACACACGAATCAGTCCGTTCTGTCAGTTTTCGTGTCAGTATCCGGCACAACGTTTTCCTTGACTGGGCGATACTCGTTCTGGTAGACAGCTTCATATCACATTGGCGGTATACCTTACCCGGTCATTTGTTCTGTGTCGTGAATTGATGATGCTTTCGTTGTCTGTGATTCAACCATCCGATCCGTAATATGCCTGATTACATTTTTATAGGCGATAGTCATTCCAGAAAATATTGACAGTAATTATCTTCCCCGTGCTATCTCGAATGTTGTTCACATATTCTGTTGCTTCTCCACCGCTTATTGTAGCTATTGACTGCCGACGACGAGTATAAGCGTTTGATCACACAAAACGAACTGCTGTCTCAAAAGTGCCACGAATTCGAATTGAGAGTAAGTTAATTCGCACACACAGTTTCGTTTGGTTTCCTTCATGAGCACTGTTTTCAGGTGGTAATCCATTCGACGGTCGACTTTCCAGCCGTGTTGTGACGACTTGCAGTGTGTTACAGTTTCATCGTGGTGCTAGTTGATATTCGTCGATTGTCAGTGCATGCCATTGCGTCCTACTCTAATGAACAGGTTTTGGGCAGACACTTGGAACCAACTCCACAATGTCTGTCCCAAGGACTACTTTTGTCTACTTCTGAAATCCTTTGAAGGTTGTATTTCGGTTTAGTTTGGGTGTTGTTTTTAGGTCGTAGTAAATTCTCGCTCTTTACTTAGAAGCTGAAAATGCGTTGTTTACATTACTGTCACCAACATAATTGTGTGCGATATTTGTTAGTCGTTGACTTCATAAAATATCCTTCATCTGGATCCTACCAGCGCTGTACTTTTTACTACTAGATTAGACCGTCCAATTCGTGCTGTATCAAAACCTTCACATTATTTTCTACGTCGCTGTTTGCATACGTTACTTTTACTGCTCATTGACTATTTAGTTATCTGTTGTATCCGGCGAAAAAGCTGCTCTACAATCGGAACTGGAGCGGTTACGATTCGGACAAACTGCACACCCTACCATATCTTCAGACGGTATAGTTAGAGGCGATGATAACCTTGTCCCGAGCGCGGAGCTGATCAGCCCTGGATCCAGGTCTGCAATGAGTCCTGTAGTGGCGAGTGTGCGAATCAGCCAGCTTCAAGATCAGTTGACCAAACTGCGCAATGAATTGTATCAGACTGAAACTTGTGAGTCCCTTAAATTACGTTAGACGTTTCGACTAGACCTCCAAATAATTGGGTGGTAATGCCCTAATCGCCAGTCATTTGATGAAGCATTCGAAACGTTTTCAAGTCGAATGATCCTATATATATATATATATATATATATATATATATATATATATATATATATATATATATATATATATATATATATATATATATATATATATATATATATATATATACACTTATCCCAGATCTGCTACAACTTGCCATTCGATTTTACTATTGATCCCTGTCTATGCACGCTTGACACATGACCTGTTATCCTCTGTTTTGTTTGGTTGCTTACGTTTAGTGTGCCTTAAATATCACCAAGATTGTAACTAGTTCGCCTGGCTCGTAGAGGCTTCTGTATCGGAAGTGAGACGTCACTACTAAATCAAATTACCGATTGTTTACAAGTTTTTCTGAAATTATTCATGTACCCACTTAACACACTGTTGTTCTGCTGATCTTCTTAACGTATATGAAAATATTACCTTGAATTTAACGTGACCACCGTAAGGCATTTTGATCTCAGCGGATCTTCTGTATTTTAAGAATCGTCTGGGATAATCTGGATTGGGCAGCAGGTTCGTGTTCTTCAGAGTAGCTTCGCCTTACCCTATACGCGAACCTTGTAACTACCTTTAGTTAGAGTGCTAGGTTCTATGTTAAACTTACTCTTTCATTGTCCATCACTTAATGTGCAACTCGCTGATTTCCACTGATTTAATCTTCTATCTAGTTGCTTGATATCCCATAGGAAAGAACCGATAAGGTATTATTTAATGTGTCAAACACTGTAAGTTTCTTTCACCTCCTGTAACACAAGCTTTGTGACTTTGCTAACCTTTGGTTGGGGACATTATGAATGGCGGTTATCAGTCGGGCACAGTGGCATGCGTTTGAACGTTTGTTTGCAGTGATGCGGACGCATAACCAAGCGGACCAATAAACAGTTTAACAGGTTGTCTCACGCTATTATCGATTGCTCTACTTCAACTCATGTTGTTCACAAAGTTCCACACGTTGACCTTGTGTATTTGAACGTGAATTCCCAGAAATTTCCAGCTCATATTTTTCCCCTTTCTTAATTTTCTGTTTTTCCTTCCACTATGTTTAACTTCGTTGTCGTTACACACTTTATTGCTAGATCACACGACAGTTAGGTTCCAATATCAACTGCCGATGTATCGTGGTTACCGATGATTAAACTAAGAAATGCCACCCGTCCAATCACTCTGTTCTTAGTTAGCGATTGGAATCAAAATTCATTCCAGCGGTCCTGGTGGTTTTGATTCCTCATACGATCCTGCCTGATAAGTTTAAGCGTGAACGCAGCATACTACGAACTGTGAATTTTGTGGTGGTTGCGGTGAAACTCTAACTGTGGTTCAAGTTCCGGCATTTCTGAAACGTTCTTGTGACTACAGTTTAGCCAATCGAAATGGATTTAGGATTAACGTTGCGTGCACTGAAGTGACCGGGACGCAACTGAAAGAAAAAACCAAACCTGACCTTCAGAGGACTGTGTATTGATACCAAAACCAGAGACAATATACAGGTGCTGGCCATCATTACGACCTTGGCCGTAACCGTAGAGATTGAATCAGCAAAATATCTATCAATCGACTAACGATTAGCTAAGAATAAGGCAAGAAAAACGACTTTCAGCAGTAGTGGCACAATAATCGGAATTAAAAATTATATACATTTTCTAACACTGTCTCGAAAATGGAACTGCCCTCGACAGTCTTCTGTTTCTCAAAGTTCCCCGCGTTTTTCAGCCACTTTTGGTAAAATCATTAGCCTTACTCCGTAATTCGTTGTACTCTGAACGGCCTCAGATTTCCTGAGGTTTTTTTTCCAGTTGATATTTAAAATCGTCCCGCATCACGTGTGGAAACGTCTTGATGCTGTTCCATAACCTTTTTTATCTTCATTTCTTTGTCTTCACGTTTCGATTGTAGGTGGTGGAACATTCTTTTTGCCTCTTTTTTCATCATTCCGGAGCCATACTTACCTTTTACCAACCCTGATTGAATTTATGGCCGATTTCTACTCTTTTCGAGACCCGTCTAATTATGATGACCTAATTTATTGTCGGCCACGCCAACCATATTTCGTTAATAAACCGGAAGACGTATTTCGACCCGAGCATTCATGTTTAGTTTGGCGCCCATTTTTTTGGCAGCTGACCATCAAGCTCTCTCGTTTTGTTTATTTTTGTTATCGTTACTCCTGCTTGTCATTTGTTTGGTGCTACATTTGTCTTTTCATGTTTTAATTAACTTGTCTCTAAACTGATTTTTCACATACTTACAATATGTTACCGTCAGTGTCATTATAGTTGTTACATTTATTTGGAATTTCAGCCAAAGAAGAATTACGGCTCAAGCTGGCTGATGCGCTGATTAACATTCAAGATTTGAAACAAAAGGTTGGTTCTTCTTTTTTACGTGTTTGTGATCATTGAACCAAACCTTAACATCATAGTCTTTACCCTCACATTATGCGCTGACTGTCCTTTACAGTCCAACGGAAATCGTACTGTAAAATTTTTGGATTGGTTTAGGTTCGTTTTACGCGTTCCATCAATCGAGACCTTAATGACGACCTCCTCCCACAAGTCATGTCATTGCTCATGCACTATTCTCTTCACACATACGGAATGCCACGAATATACCGGTGACCAAAGGCAGTTAGCCTTAGAACGTCGTTCAGCAAACGGGCCAAATTTCTTTGCATTATTGGATTGTTGTTTAAATTGAGATTGTGTGCAGTCAACCCCTTCGACGAAAGGTTGATACAACTTTGGCTCCGCTGGTGGCTTACCATGTAACCTTTGGTTATTTATTGCTGGTGTCGTCAAATTAACCGCCTTTGCTGATACTTTTCCTTCCTGTATTTATGTCCAGCATGTCGTCGGTGATGACCAACTCATTTATAGGTTGTTGCTCTTTTTTCACTGTTACGTTTTACATTACAAATGACTGTGTACCGCAATGTGATACAACCGGTTTGTTTGGTCAGTCGACTGGACAGTCTTTTTGCGGTAAAATTGAACAGGAAATATGTAGTGGAATCATTGATCGGAGTTGGTGGTTGTAAACACCTCACTGTGAGAATGTTCACTGATTCACTTGCACTTTGTGTTAAGACTAGTTCCCTTATTCATTTTGCTATTCATATTTCTCTTGATAATGTTTCTTACTATGTGGCTGTAAGTGCTACTTTCTCGTTTTGCTCTGTCAGTGCGAACTTTTAAGCAAGTCTGCGGACGAGTCAATCCATTTGAAAGATGAACTGGATATAGCGCGCGAGGAATTAGCCGTCGCTGCACACTTGTCAGCCACGGTAGAGCAGTTGCGGAAACGCGCAGACGAAGCGGTGGAACTACGTGCAAGATGTGCCCAACTGGAAGCGGATAATGTCGTTTGTTTCGACCGAATTGCTGAACTGGAACAGGAAGCACGTTTATGTGGCAATATCCGGTCACAGGCAGAGACTCAACGGATGCAAGCGGCGACGGCGCGTAATGAAGTGAACGAGGTGATCCGACGGGCTGAGCTGGCGGAATCAGAGTTAGCTAAAGTCCGTGAAGAGTTATCTAGCACTTCCAGGGAAAAATTGGTGAGTTACTGATTATGCTTTTTCCATTAAGAATGATTAAGGCTATTTTATAGTACATTGTAAAGTTCGTCCTTCTGTTGAGTTAGTTCGTTTTTTTTTGTGACGTATCTTGTTCACTACTCAAACCAGTTCTATTGAAGTATGACTGGCAATCGATACTGATGTTGCTTATTGTCTTCCTTCCGAGTACTCAGTTCTATTTGAGTGTTTTACCCACAAAGGTTCGCTTTCTCATGCATATCCCCACGTGTTGCAAGTAGTCCCTCTGAGTTTAGGATAATCTGTTAGGCGCCAATTTTGTCAGCGGTATATCGCATTAAAATGGTCTGGTTTTCCAACTCAGTGGTAAAGCCACGGGCCGACTAATCTGTAATTTGATGGCATTTTTGCTTACTTCATACCAGCTGGAAAACTGACGCATCAAGTTACCGTTGTGCCTCACAAAGATCGAGACACCGTATAGTAGAAGTGTTGTCAGTGTTGAAGATTCATGTTAGGGCAATGATCTTCATCCCGCTGATACTAAGAATGTACAGCGTAAAGTCGTTTTTCATGCCATACTTCGTTCAGTGTTTGGATTCCTTCATTCCCGTCCAGCTCTTGGGTACCGAGATTGCGTGACATCTGTGGCCTCACTACAAATTGGAGATGCCTTAGAAATCCCATGTCCTAGTGAATTAATTTGGTTGCTTGCTACGCCGACTTCCCACTCCACCTGATGTATGTCTTTAGTCGACCACCGAAGCGATTATCCTATTTGTTCATCTTGGCCACCGTAGGTCACGATTACTTTTGAAACTCAAGCGTGCCTCGTCTGATGACTTAATCTTCAATTAGCTTGGCCTCAGGTTAAGGTTTTGGAAGGCATTACTCAACGGTGAGTGATACATATCTAACAGAACAGCTTTACGGATAAAACATTGTAATTCAAAAGAGAAATAGTTGACTGGTTACTGCGTTGGCTGCTCGTAGCATTGTATTGAGAATGTGCATCGGTTGACTAACAGTACACACCTGACGGAAGAATCCTCTGTGAGAAATGTCTGGAATGTAACATATCATTGTAAACGACCTCCGCTACTCATGCGTTGCATTTCTGAGGGCAGTTTTTGATGTGATTCATGGGAAGTATACAGCCTACAGTTTTGAAACAGGAGTACTGGAATGCATAGAACGTTAACGGGAGTGCTTTAAGAGCCAAAATCACCGTCAAAAGCTGGGGTCCAACTTTTGCTTCCTTAAGCGATACAGGGAAGCCAAGGCGGGAACAGTAAGTTTGAAGCTGACACCAAGTCAACGTAGTTTATGTAAACGTTTGTGTCCGGAAGAGTGGAAATTGACTCCAGTGTTCTGTTATGGTTATTATTTTGACCATTGATGCACAGGTTAGAGACAGGCTATATTTATTTGAAACACTCATTCCTAGGTCTCTTTCGCTTCTCAGAAGATACTCATTACAACCCCTTTGTATAAATACACTACTTTGTATTTGTTCCTTTGTCCGTAGGCCAAAGTTGCTAAACTTTAAATATCTGCAGCTGCTCACTGTCTTCCACACAGTGTTCCAAATTCCAGTCTCGTTTTCACTTAATGGGAACGCGTAATTGGCCAGCTGTGTTATTTCCGGTTCGACTAAAATAAGGTACAAATGTCCTGTGTGGTGATGAGATGAACCATGTTGCTTTCAACGGTGTTCCTGTGTCAACTATCGTCGCGACATTACACAATCTTATATCCATGTTTACAGAAAATGACGAAGTGATTGGCAGTTTTGTTAAATCGTCACCAAACTCTTTTTTTTTTAAATATAAGACAGCAGCATTAGAAACTTACAGACAACCAATAATGATGCACTTTGCTCCGCAGGAGGAAGATAAATTCAACGGTCAGACAGTGTTCCAGTTATCTGTGACTAGCTGTGCAATTTGGACTACGGTTTTCCGATGACAGACCTTTGCCCGTACTATCTTCGCTGTTCCGTGTTCCAGCCATTATCTTTGTTGATTATTTTGAAAACCGTTTTACATCTTTTAGACAAATCCTTGAAAATTTGTCGACTTCCCTTGGAATGAGCTTGTTTGGATCCCGGTTTGCAAAGTCTAAACCTCATTGGGTTCTGGAACTGAAATCCGGCTCTGACTATCTGCCAGTTCCAGTTGTTCCGGTCAACACAGTACGTTTGCCTCTAGCCACCATTCTTCATTAGTTCACACACGTGCGCCGAGGGTCTACTAATATACAAATTTTATTATCACAAGAAGTGACATAGTGGATAAAAAGAGCTGGAAACTACCGCAAAAGGTGGCACTGAATCGACCACCTATCTTGTAACTTCGTAATTATAAGGGTCATTAACTCAGTACCAATTAGGCTGAGAGGATGAAGACAGACGGCCCTTACCCGCTTAATACATGAAGGGCTCCGCGTAAACTCTTCAAGAGATTTCGATGGAGGTGTCTGTTTGTCGTCCGCTTTCAATCTCAGTGCACTTAGACCACTGGTTACCAATCCAAAGTATCGACAACGGCATATGATATCTTTATGCTGATTCACACTTTGCCTGCTTCAAAACGTGTTTGGTTTTGCACATCTGCTTTGAAGGTGCCTCTAAATCATGTAAAACGTTGTCTGTATACATTACGGTTTCATATCACTCTGTGAACATTCGGTAATTCCGTTCACTTGACTTCGCTCCCTACACAAGCCTGGTCAAAACAGACGAACCAGTTGCAAATTCGGTGACATTTTAGTTAGGATAAACGGTTTGGGAAACTGAAACTGACTGACACTTATCAGCAATAATTCCCGTCCACAAAAGGTGCCCGAAGTCCACTTGACAACCAAAGAGGCGGCAGTCTAGTTTCTGTTATGTCCAAGTTGTTCACGGGCGTTATAGTACGTCAGTTCACTAAGCTCAAAGAAAGTCATATACGTGCTGAACAGGTAGAATTTCGGTCCGATCGTGGGTGCATTGATCACATTTTTACCCTGCAAGGGATTTTGGAAGATCATCAACCTTTGATCTTTTTAGAACTAATGACTGCTTTCTATTCGGTTGCTCGGAACGTTCTGTGGAACTACCTTCTTCGCAAGGGAATTTCAGGGTAATACGTGAATCTGTTGAGACCACTGTATGCTCACTCTGTAAACTGGATGAGAGTCTATGAGCAACTGTCTCGGGCGTTCATCACATCTGGTTGTGTTTGTCAGGACCTCCCGATCTTCCCTTTCTTGTTCACTCTTGTCATGGACGACATTCTGGATAGTGCGCTTGAGATATCTCCACTGAAGTTGATGTTGAGCTTCTTCCTGACGCTGGGTTGACCGACATGGAGTATACGCATGACATTGTGTTAATTAGCTCTTCTGCCGAATTCGTGTGACTATGGTGAACAAGGTTAATGGGCTATCTGGTTTGCATGGAATGCACTTCGCACCTTGACAATGCAAAGCGTTTCTTCACTACTGGGGCATTCTCGCTTTATTTTCTTCATTGCATATAATCCACTTGAGACTGTGGGTTGTTTCACCTAGTTGGGTAGCAATATCTCTTCAGCCTGTAATATTGCTGATGGGATACCAGGGGAGCGATTTGTTGTTAGGCTGCATCGAAAAGACGTTTGGTCGTCGCTGAACGGAAGGGTATATGATGGTTGTATATGTTGTGTTTTATCCTATGGTTTGTTCGCAGCGGAGATGTGAAGAAATTTGCTGTGTTTACTCATCGTTATCTCCGCCAATGAGGTCATGTTAAGTGGGCTGATCGTGTGAGCGACACGGCTGACGCGTATTCGGAAACGCTCGGGATGCGCTATCAAATCCCGCGGTGTTTGGGTCACGTATTTCGTATATCATCTGATTGTTCACCGCACTTTGCCTTATATACTGAGTTCACCAGCAGTTGGGTGAAACCCCGTGGTGGTCAAGCAACAACGTGATCACAAAATATGAAGATTTTGACTGCTTCACTGTGTAACGTGGGTGTCGCCTACCTGGCTGAGGTCCTCGTGATCACTCAGATTGCCGGTATAACGTGTCGTTGTAGCGTGTTCTGGACTCCGTGTGAGCTGTCGGAGATTAGGATGATGTCGTCTGCCTACTGGTTATCTGGAAGTCGAGTTCCTGGAAGCGAATCTACACCATCACATACGTAATCTGTCATGGCATACTCTAGAATTTCGTCTACTGCAAAGTTGAATTGGAGGGGTTGGGACTGGACAAAATTGTCGCTCCCCATTGAGATGGTAACGATAGGGGATACACTGTCTTGAATCCTAATCCTGTCGAAGGTCTATCGATAGATTGCGTTTACAATGTTCCCATGCTTCTCAGGCACATCCTTCCATGATATACAGTCACAGAAGACAACTCTCTGACCCGAACTGAAGGCTCTTTTAATATTCAAGAAGACAACTGTTGGCGTCCCATGTGATTGTTAGAATTTAAGCATCTGGCGAAATAAGAATATGTGATCAATGCAGTCACTGCCAGAGCGAAGCCCAGCAAGTGCACGAGTTGCCTTTGTTAGTTCCTGTCATCTGTGACGTTCAAAGTACGTCTGGTTATCGCTGAAAGGAAAGATATTTAACACTTGTTTGCGTTCTGTCTCGCTCTCTGCCTCTGAAACGTGGCTCGTTTGCGTCGAAATGTCAGGAAATTTGCTGTGTTTAACAGTCGCTGTCTCCTCCAAGTAAACCATGTTACGTGAATTGACCGCGTGAGTAATGCAGCCGTTCGCCGGCTGGTATTCTGGAACTCTTGGGTTGAGCGATCAGTTGGTCAACTGATTACTGTGCATAGCCAGTGATTTTTTGGCCGGCTATTCTGCATGTCAGGTATGCGTTTGCCTTACCGGGCGTGTTTCACTGAGCTCGCCTACTTGCCCCAGGTCTTCCAGGTCACTCAACTGGGCGGCTAGTAACGCTGTCCGAGACAGCAATGTACCGCCCTCGATGACTTACGTGGGTTCGCACCGTTTGTATTTCTTTCGTTTAGCCTTCTTTTGTTCATCGTCAATCTTTCTAGTAACGTTTCCCTCTAGAATATTCCACATCACTGTTGAGGTGAACGGCTGCCCTTGCTGCACTGTCTTCTGGATACATAGTCAGATTTTTGTACTAGGTGCGAATTAGCAGTTAAATTGGATCGGTAGCTTGTGAGAAACATGGGTGTTGAAGCCCGTGCAGTCGCTTGGGTAAGTTAGTAACCTAGTCTATTCATTTGCCGAAACGTCGATAAAGGCGTAATCGGGATCCTGTGAATGTATGTTTTCATCCAGCCGTCTATGCAAGTCAGCTTGATACGTCCAACACTGGTCGTCATACGTATAATGCAACTCCCGACCGTGGTGACTTGAGTACCCAGTAACAATCAACGAATAACGATATCTCGATGACAATCAGTGAAAAGGCTAAATCAATGTTTAGGTTCTTCATTGTTAGGACTATTGTACGGACTTAACGCAGTAGCGTTCGAGGGGACCGTGGCTTGGCCCGCTCCCTTTTATTGTTTGCTCACTGTTCCAATCCTGGTCCAACCACGGCGTGTGTCTGGGCTACATTGGGAACTGTGTTGCATGGCTGTGTTGCCACTCACTCAAAAGGCATACTTCAGCCCTGCGTTATCACATTTTTACTGAACCTACTGAAACCTCCCATTTTTCAATGCGTTCGGTCTGAATTCACGAATTTTCTTTTACTATTGACTAAAACTATC
This sequence comes from Paragonimus heterotremus, assembly GCA_013368495.1. Taxonomy (NCBI): domain Eukaryota; kingdom Metazoa; phylum Platyhelminthes; class Trematoda; order Plagiorchiida; family Troglotrematidae; genus Paragonimus; species Paragonimus heterotremus. The sequence continues at coordinate 9,956 of LUCH01004003.1, read as the reverse complement.
ATCCTGGTCATTGCTAGAGCCATCACAATCGTTCTGCTCCGGTGTTTCTACAAAAGACATTTACAGCTGAGCATTTGCCGCGTTTGGATATGTTTCTGTCCCTGGTTCGAATGCAGTCGAAGTCCAGATTTTTCGCAACTGGGTTTCCTATAAATTATCAAATCTGTCAAACTGCTTATCAGTACATCTACAATAATTTGAAAATCTTCGTCGTCATCCACCAACCAAGCGAATAGAAAGTGTTCAGTCGTCCTTGTTGCGTGTTCCTCATCACACCTTGCAATTGTTCCATTGTCTGTCTATGGTGGACAATCATGAAGTCTTAGTACCTTAATAGCGTTGTGTGCTCTATTCTCTGTCTATTGGTTTTATACTGTCAAAACAGTCATTTTGTTTATTTCCATCCTGAGAACTAGACTATTTTTAGCTATCGTATTTCGTTTGTCTCTGAGTAACTGCAAACAGTTATGTTTGCTACAATGTCTGGTCATATTTGATAGTTAACTTTCCGTACGTTTTTCCATTCTCACTTCGCAAAGCGCCTTATTGCTGAGTTGAATAGCTTGCGATCGTGTTGTGAACAGTTGCAGCTGTCAGTGCTTTCGTCACGTGAGTTTTCCTTTGCATTCCGTTCAAACCCTTCGCGTTTCTCCATTAATCTGGCATTATTCCCGTTTTGTTTATCCGTTCTGTTTTGATTACTCCGTGTTTTGGCCTTAGAAACGTCTATTTCATCATCTTTTTCTATGATCCTTTCAAGTCCTAAATGCATATTTGCTTTTAAGCATTATTCAGGATGATTTCTTTTTATTTTGAACACTACTTGTTAGGTACTCTGAGAGTTATATTATACTCTTCGCTTGCGGTTTAATCGTACCGGAATCATAATAATCTATATGTGGTTGTCGTCAGTTTGTTAGTAACGGTTTAAGTTGTGATTGCAAGGATTTTGGAAATCACATTATTGTGTAAAGCGGCTAATTTTCCTCTTTCATTGTATAAGTAAGTTTTCCCGGATCCACTGCTAGTTTGAGTTTCCCATTTCGGTTACTTTCTTGTCGAAATGCACATTTTCATTGTAGTCCATCTGTGTTCAGGTGTTTTCCATAATATCAGTGTTAATTTCGGATATTCCGTTGCAGACGTGCACCAGGACATTCTCTGTGAATGTTCTGTTTTTAATTTTACCCGACGTAGCTCTTTCGTCAACACTATAGTTTCTGGTGGGAATGGACGTTATGAATTGACGACACTTTTGACTTTGCTTCCCGTGTGCTAGTAACAACCCGAAATTATTCTTCTCGCATGGTTTTCGTTCTGTTTAGGCGATGGTGTTTCGTTTCAGGAAGATGCAATACGGTTGCGTTCTGATGCTGAATTTCAGATCACCCCCGCCATAGAGACTCAAATGCTCAATCTTCGCGAGGAGCTTAGCCGACTTCAGACATCTTTGTCAAGTTTGGAAATGACCTCCATGAACTCGGTTGAGAGTGATCAAGCAATCACTGAAGGAGTATCAGCCTGTGTAGAACCCGCTCCGACCACTTCTCAACCCGCCATTACCAACTTCCAGCCCGGTTGTCATTCTGTTTCCCCTCAATCTATCACCAAGTTCCCTTCAGATACTTCGTTACACTCTAAATGTGAAGATGAGCAACAGCAATTTTCGGAAACGCTTCTTCAGTCTACACGTGCCCAACTCGCTCAGAAGGAGACCGAGTTTTACAATATGGAGCAAAAGTATCGCGCTTACTTGTGGAAGGCACGCGAAGTCATTCGCTTTTTGCACAGTCAGAAGCGTAAGCAGGACTTAATTCCTGATGGATCAAATGATGCTCTGAACGTGGATCCGGAATCGAGTGAGGTCGCACGGTTGCGTACATTGTTAGTCGAGAAAGAAGCGATAATTGAAAAGTTAGAGGTAATCGCTTGAATGTTTTGTTAAACAGAATTCTTGTATGGGTTTTGGGACTTTATTTTACATTCATCCGTGCTCTGCAATTAATTGAGTCTGTCAGCCGTCTGATAGGTGTAGTTTGTGTTGCACTGTTTAGAATATAGTTACTGTTTTGGTAGTTTTTCAATCTTAACTGTCCTGTACAACAAACTTTTCCAATCCTGTACTGAGTACTGCTGTATTGTCCAACCCTCGATAAGGTCTTATTCCTATGTACCTAGTTTGTACTGTTTTCCTATAAGATTTAACTGTCATTCCGCGTCGTTGTGAGCACAGACGTTTGATGAGAATGGTCTTGGTTTTTCCCACCCGTACTTTTTCCACAGTTGTTTCAATGTATAGTCTGGCTGCGTGTACATAACTTTTGTGTTGCTTCATTCGTACCATACTATTTGTTAGGCTATCAACCCTGCTTTCGAACGGTGCTCGTGCTCGTTGATTTGTTTCACCTTACTTCAACCTTTTAATAGCCGTTGTGAGTCTTCACTTGCCCGTACAACTCATCGCACATCTAGTGTCCCGTTTATCGTTCATGTGAAATTAATGTATCCGGTCATGGTTCTGGTGAACACCTGCTATGGCTACGTGTGGCTACGTGTGAGCGGTAGCTTCCCCTGGTGATAACGTTATTGTCATGTTTTTATGTGTTTTATTCGAGTCAGCCTAATGCCGTAGAGGAAAATCGAGTCCTCAGCCTACTTCTCAATTGTCTTGTGAACCTGATGTTTCTTCTTTGTAAATCACTTTCTTTGAAATGGATTCCCGAGTGTTCCGAGCTGTTCATAATTTTATTTACTTGCAGAAACACCACGACCAGACTCGCCTTCATCGAGATGCTGAAGAACGGATCGTGTTGGCTGCTTGGTACAACTTAGCTATGGAAAGAGCACGCGAAGCACTGGAGGATCGAATACGCGATAATGCTGAGCTGCCCCATCAGCACAAAACATCTCATAAAGGTAAACATTTAATTGAACATCCACCAAGCGCACGTCCTAACACTTCTTTTCTGGAGCAGCAACGTGAACGACATTTGAAACCACCGCGTGGACAGACTTCTGTGGTTATGGCGTCAAAATAAAAATTACAACATTCTCATTTATTTCTGTGTATATTTTCCTGCTGTGAGTTGTCATGAAACAATTATTTTCATAATTTTTCTGGGCCACAATTTCTCAGGCCATTCTCCTGGTGTTTGTTAGTAACATATTTGGCCAACTTTCGTCGATTACATCCCTTTATCATTTCCGCCGATTCGCTAAATTTTTCACGGTTCTCTCGTCAAGCTATTCCCACGACCGCTGACAAAACAGACCTTCTGATCCATGTTGTATACCACGTAGTCATCAGTGAACGTAGTTTTCGTTCCGATTCATCCTTTTTGCCAGTCATTTGTAAATATAATGTATTTTACTGTTTCTCTGTTGATACGACCTGAAAATGTTTTGACATTTTCTTCTGTATAGTGTGTAGGTTGGTTCTCAACTTTATGGTTTCCCATAGTGCTTAAGCTCTTTAGAAGGTCCCTATGCCGTATGCCGTCCGATTGTTTTTCGCCTACCGTGTTCTCCACTGATACGCATCATACCACCCATACTTCTAGTTTGATGGCTTGTAGAGAGCTAGCACCCATCCTCCCCATCTAACATCTGCTCATTTTGTTTGCAGCGTAACATGATACTAATATCTCACATCTCCATTCACATTGACACTCATGGTGCGTCTGTCATCGCGTATATATGTAATTTGAGGTCTTTTCTCCTATCTTATCTTAGTGGTCACGCTTCTTCGCTATGTTGATCCGCTATGGGCTATGGTGCCTAGAGCCTCTGTCTTATCAGGTGAAACGCTGCCAGTATACCAAAGTGAAGCAGTCCGACGGTAATCAGTTATTAATCGTTTCCGGATTCCCATAGAATTCCTAAGAAGTCAGTTATGCGAACAGCTGTTTTCGGTAATTCTCATCGGGCTTTTACAATTACATGGGGTACGTGCGTTTTATATATGAAAAATTAGAGCAAGTCAAATAGGTCATTCGAATCATAGGCATGGGGC
>LUCH01004002.1:34981-56838 GCA_013368495.1 Paragonimus heterotremus | reverse complement strand
TAATGAGAGCGAAACCCGATTCTAGTGCTTCCTGTTGAAATGGGCCGACTGGAAAGTCTATGGGAATGCGACAGCTGCGATCAATTGTGGGTGATGTTCAATCTATATGAAAATCCAAATCCCCTACTACTCATCATATATCAAGAGTGTTTGAAATTATATGTGAACCTCTCGTCGCATTTCAGTCATTTAAAATCCCTTTTTTACCAACTTACTATTTTCTACGAACTGCAAGCAAGGTCCGTTGAGATAAGTTACATCCACCATTGCATTATTTCTGGTGTTGGTCTTGCTTTTCTTCAAAGGTTACCTCCCATGAGTTCGGAGAAATTTGCCATGCTTGTCACTCCAGACTCAATCGGCCTCTCTACAACCTCTGATCATTCTGCTCACTCATCAACTAGTGGATCAGTCTCCTCCGTTACGACTACCAACATTTAATTAGCACTCAAGCTCTCCGGAAATGCTTGAATCCTTGCTTCTCGTCTCAGTTAACGAGGTATGGAATACGGAACATGTGACGTCCATCACTCTGGGGCATGAAGCCTGATTGTGCAACCTTTACATTCCATCTTCTTTACGACTATTAGAAATTTTGGATTTGGATATACCTGTTTCTGTGATCAAGCATTGAACGATATAGGCTGTAACTGCTGTACATTTTCATCCTGACTATTACACTTACTCATTGTTGGTTTACTCAATTTGCCTTGTTTTTTTCTTCATTGCTATTTCCTTAAGTCTCCTTCAGATCATCCTTGTCCTATACTGGTTTGTATGTATGTATGTAATACACTATTTTACGAATGTTATACTCGTCCGTTGAAGTTTATTTCGCATCTTTTGTGATTTTTTTCCCATTCCAAACAAACCATTATTCTTGTCAGTTTCTCTGTATTCATCGTTGGTTCATTTTTGTATTATTATGTCATCACTGTCCGACCACACTACTGGAACTGGAACAGAGTAGTTGCGGGCTATTTAATTCACGTAAGTTTGGTCGACGGGAATCTAGAAGCAGAGTGAATTAACGAAGAATAGATGTGAATGATCAAACGTGCTAAATGCATACTTAACAGGAGTGTGTATCATTTTACAGGCAATCTAGGTTGGTTACTATTTTCCACATCTCAGTTGTCGTTATGGAATAGCGATCAGATCGTTGCGACTTCGATGCTAAAGTTGCTCACCAATCTTTGAATCATCCTTGTCCGTGCGCTCCGAATCAGGTTGCACAGTTTGTACTGGTGAGGTCACGTACTTCGCATGCCAGCTGAACGTTTACCGTGTCGGACGTTATATACTGAGACCATCAGTAGTTGAGTAAAACTGTGTGGTGCTCAACTGTTTGGTGGTCAAACAACAATGTGTTCACCAAATATGAAGATCCTAATTGTTTCATTCAGCAAAGTGGGTAAGGGTTGTCGTGATCACTTAAATCGCTAGTTGGAGGCGCTATCCGGGATGACATTTTGTCAGAATAAATGGCGTACCCGCGGTCATACCATTTGTGATTCTTCTGTTATCATTTTCAACTTTTTAAGTAACTTTTTCTTCTGAGAGATTTCGCGTTGCTGTTGAGGTGAGCGACGGTCTGAACCACAATATCTTCTGCTCAGTTTCACGGTCGCAGCAGCCACTTTTCCGTAAACTTTCCCACAAGCTCCCCCTAGTTGTTTGTCGAATAACATCTTACGACGGTTTGTCTCGTTTCTTAATTCAACATCGATTTTCTCACGTGCCATACTATGAACATTCTGAAGTCGTTCAGCTTTCTATCAAATCTTATTGGTCAGAAATGCAATGTGGTTGGGCTGATGTAGTCTGCCTATTGAAGCGCGTTCAACCAAGTGGATCTGAGATCGATCAATGTCAGCAACTCAGAGCAGTGATCAGTCACTGGGTTGAGTTTGCTTGTAAAGGGATGATCATCAAGTCGACGTGATTTAGACAACCAATTCACATGTGCGGTATTGGAAAGCAACAACGAACCGGTCAGTCAAAACGCCACATACTGGCTGCTCAATTGCAACAGCTTCATCATCATGAACAGCAGTACATCAGTGGTTCTAACTGTTGCTTAACTACCATATGCAACAGCTTATGTAAGTACTGCTGTTTCTCCATAAAATAGGTATTGCATCTTTAACAAATTGAGGTTGATCAGTACCGTTCTTATTTTTCGAACGCTTCAGCCGTAGTGTTAGCCGGAGCTGGGTATTGGCTCGAATAGGCACAATCTCAGACCAATCAACAAAGTTAGGTTTTCCGCGAATATTAGAACTATATCTGACAGTTAGTGAGACTCATCACTTGGCACAACCAAGCTCGATGACCAGTATCTTGGATCCAGTTGATACGCGCAAGACCTCCAAAAAACAGAGCAACATCATTTGATCAAAAATCAGTGTTAATGGCACATAGCTTACTGTACACGGTCGTCTAATGAGATCAAATAAGCAAACGATGATCGATGAAAAAGTTGATCAATATATTTGTATTTACTATAGAAATACCTCTGTTTTGTTCAAAACCTGGTTTAATTTTGGTTACATTGGCGCCACACAACGTTACCCAAGTACACGCCTAGTTAAACCAATGAGGGAACCACATTCATGTACGAAGTATTTTCTAGCTCCTTGCTTACCATCTCTGTTCTGTGCTTTCTTACTCACGATGAACAGAGCAAAGACGGCTCTCGATGTTTGTACCCTGTTAGACAGTTCAATTAACAACCAGTTCCCTCCACACATCCAACAGGAATGAGGTTGTTGTTTACTTCAATTGCAGTGTGACATTTTATCAGCACAATCTCACTTTCTGTTCCAAATTGGCAGATTCCCGTATTCATCGATGTCAAATAGAGACGTGTATCACGAGCTGTAAGCATTGCGTAATGGTTTCCGTCGCGAACTCAATATGTGGGTTAACGCAAACATAGAGGCTATCACAAATGAGCTTTAGACTGGAGTAGGGAACGTTGTCAGTTTCCAAGTCGGTGAAATTGATCGAAGTACGAGTTTGTGCACACATACGGCCGGAATTTGACCAGTACTCTGAAAGGCTATGGCATTGTGTGTGATTTCAGTACCCCCATTAACAGGTTGGACGAAATGGTATTTCAATAACTTGAGATGTCTCGATTATATACATCAAAATGAGTGGAGTTTTTCATTTTCTGTTGTATCAACGCGTTTTAACAGCCATTCTTCATTGTAGGCACTTGTCTGTTCTGTCGCTGTAGACCTCGGCACTGTCGCGAGTGTAGTGGGAGATTTGTAGCCATTGTCTTTCTCACTCACGTAGCCCACCACGTGACAATCTATCAAGTCTAAGTAACGCTCACTGTCTCGACTTGCGCATGCACACCCACGTATCCATCGACCAGGAAACCCTCTTCCACATCCGAACGCACGCACATGTGCGGTAAATACACAGGCACGCATGACGTGGTAGGACTCGGATCGGAATGGACAACAACACAAGTGGACAGGGCAGGACACGGTCCAGACGACCGACACTGCATTAAGCTTGTACACCAATCCTAACAATAAAGATCCAAACCATTTGACTTAACCTTTTCATTGACTACCATCGAAATATCGTTATTTGTTATTGGGTACTCAAGCTGTCACGGTTAAGAGTTCCACTACAGATTACATCAAGTACGGAGCAATGCGATAGAGTTGCAAGTACTAAATGTGTATATGCGAGTAGAAGTAGACTTTAACTCCGGTCTACGTCAACTGCATTGTGGTTACCCTTGAAAGGTGGGCTCAAGAACCGTATGCAACAGTCTTAGCGCTTTGGTTGTCGAGATGTTTGTTTGCCAGTAGAACATGTAGCAATATTGTCTGCAATGAAAACAACCGCTATCCGTGATGTCACACGTGACTAGAGCAGAGTACAACTGCAACAGCGAAATCGTAATATAGTGAGGCATAACTCACTAGTGTTAAGCAGGGGAACCATAGATACGATAAATTCCGTTGAAATCATTACGGTCGCCACAGGGCAAGGTTTAACTTAATTGCAGATTTCTCCTTACTTCTCGCTGGGTTTCCTCCCGTTCCTTGTTATCTGAACTGTGGTGAGGTAAAATGTTATAAGTTATCAACAATCGGTGTACCACGATTAACCCGGACCATTCGATGAGTTCTTTTATCGACTGTGTAAGCTAACATGCCTCAGAGTGGACGGAGATCATCAACATGAAAATATACTGCTGCACATTCCATATGCCCCATATTTGTCCTCAAGAGACTATTACTGAGCAACTTCGATGAGCTTTTGGATGCGCAGTATTCTGGTACGTACACGCCTAACAGAAGATGATAGATCAAGAGACTGAACTACATGTCTCACATAAAGTTCACCGCAACACCATTGAATCCGTCAACAATTAGTGCGACAAGGTGACTCATATCACTCATTTTTCAGATCTTGGTGACTGAAACTTATGAGAAGTGCCTGAATTGTAAAATTAATGCCTTTTGAATTACGACAGTGAACATTCGACCATCATGAATAGGATTCATCAATAACCAGGATACAATGTTATTGAACTGATCGTAATGATAAACACGAGGGCTTTGTCCATCCTCACAAGACAGGCTACGAATACATTTCGATGGATTAAGTTTTCATATGGGTCGAATATCATCCACAATTGGTCGCAACTGTTGTATTCCCGTAAACACTCCCGTCGACCCCTTTCGAAACGAACTATTAGACTTGAGTTTCGCTGTCGTTAGAGCTCGTCAATAGTGCGAATCCTTGCCAAGACCGGGACTAGAACTCCGACCACGCTCTCATGAGGCAACCGTGTTTACCACAACCGAATTATCATGCGAACGCTCAACCACTTTCGCTTGTGAGTAATGATCAGGTTGCCAGATCATCTTGATAGGAGACACAGTAACTGTCCTGTTAACTCTAGTCGATGACTCCTCGACTAGGACTTCTCTCCGAGTTGAAGTCACTGAAATCATTAACTTATAGAGCGTTATTCTGATTACTGATGTGGTGCAGCAGGGGATTTTGATTTTCATATAGTTTAGACCAGTGAACACAGCTTGAACACTTCTGAGCATTGTGATTGAGGTCTACATCAATATCTTCTTTACCATTTCTTCCTCTTGATCTGTCATCGACACGGACTTGTCGGGAGCTGTGAGACGGTGTTTGCATTGGAACTGGTTCACGAAAAGAAAAGCGAACAATAACCACTGCAACCTATCTTGCAATCAGCTGAGCCTTGTCTAGAAAATGCAAGGTCATCTGATTACTTCATGAGTAACAAAAAGCTTCTGCTTGACTGACTCCAAAAGATTTGTGGGTGGGACAAGTTAAAATCACCTGCATAAGTCAGCATATACCTTCGACATGCCGCTTATAAAACCTGACACTAGCTATAGACTAAGACATCCACATTTCAGTCATAATTTACAATATATCAGGCCTTCTGTAGCGGACGTAAACAGAACCATGCGTACAGAACAAACAAGCTGGAAAACACGATTGCAGCCTGGATCCTTAAAGAAGTCACACGATCGCTGGTCACTACGGAGTGTTTTACCCGCAGGGTGGTTTGAACCTTACGGATAGAATTTGGGTTGTCTACAAACCAGCTGTCCGACTAAAACGCCACGCCTATATTTCCGAAGCTCGTATGTGATACTCAGATAACAGTAATGTTCTTGACAGCAGACAGTATTGCAAATTCTCAGTGTCATTCGAACCATAATCATCTTTCCTTATGCGATTACTTTTGCAGACCGAGGTCACTTTTGTAATCTTGTCACATTATCACCCACCGTTGACTCTCGTGTCCTTCAGGATATAGTCCTTTCCATTTTCTTTTCATCACCTCATTCATGCCAATTTATGTGCATACGTTGATCTAATGCGTAATGGTGTGGTGCTGGGTGTAGAACGTTCCGCCCCATTTCTTTAATCTGTTGTCGTGAACGGAACGTAGGAATTGTTACGTTGGTTACAGTCTCTTACTACGTCCAACTACGGCAGGACTTTAACTTATCGGGGACCCATTTTTGAAAAATATAGGCTTCAGATGGACTGGAACCAGCACCAGAGACAGAATAGCTGAATTAGGAGAGCGCAAGTGATATGAGCTGGTTACTGGATACAAACGTGAAATTTCCAAAGCTTCAGCGTGGCTTCGTAGTTCATGTGGTAGAGTACCTGTAACGTTTGGTTATTCGGTTCTTGTCACTGATTCAAATCCACCCAGAGTACAGATTTTCCACAATTAGGTGTCTTCTAAACTAAACATTCAGATATGCTGCCAAGTTGTCGGCACTAAATATTAGAAACTTCCCGTTAATGTAGTCAACGAACGTCCAGCAATGCCGCATTCTGTTAGATATCTAGAGTTTACTTTGAGTGACAAAACTATGTGAACACTTTGTATCAGGGATGTTTTCATAAAATCAAGAAAACCGTCTTTTTAGACCCGGTGTTTAAAGATGTTCTGCTTTTCACATGACGTAATCAATCGATCTACCAGTGAATGTGTGCCCCTTTGTTGTACTTATTGATCCTCCGTTGTTTATCGAGGTTGTGATTGACGAAATTTACTTTTGGTAAATCCTTAGAGCATCCCTCATGCATTGAGAAAAGGATTCTCAAAGACTTCGTTGGTTGTGCAATTTCTCAGCGTTCTATAATATACTCAAAGTCTGCAGCCCAAAAGTTTCACCTGATTTCATTCAGGCCCTTCGAAGTAGAGTTTCATCTTTTCAAAAAGTCCCAGAGGCCTACTCCAATCTTTGTTTTTTTTTCCGTTGATCCTTACACGGCCCGACTTCGACATAAACTCAACAGTCTTATTCTTTGATTTTATAAAGAATCGAATTATCAAGTCTTTTAATCTAAAACCGATTGCAATCGTTCGCTAAATTTCACATGAACTTCACTAAGTTTATTGTCAGTACGTGACTCTAAATAAGTGAGTTGATTGTCTTCGTTTGCCGAAGATGTGAGTACGTAAAAAGCTAGACATTCACATGTCGATGTACAAAAGACGTTTTATTGTTCTGATTTGGTACTTCTATTGTTGATACAACACCAGTTTGACGTGACTCACAGTTGTGATTGATTTTCAGGCAAAATTAACCGTGCTCGATGCAGCCCTGTAAATTTGACAAGCAATGCACATGTTGCTTCTTGCTAAATCATTGAAGTTGGTCAGCCAGTGTTGATGAGTTCCACTCTCGTTTCAACAACTGAAATTTGATTATTTTTACCCCAGAAAGATTATGTGAATACGGGGATTTAATTTTTTGACTTCGGAGGTCTAGGCACTCTTTTTAAATTCACACAAATTTTATTTTTTCTCTATTTAAATAGCCAACACAATCTAGCGAAATTTGTTTTCAGCCCACTCCTTCGTTTGTTTATTCAAACTGAAATTTAAGCGTGTTCTGGAAAATCCCTTTGTAATATTGGAATGGTCCAATTCTCAATCTAACTGCACTTGTGATATATAAAACAACGTTTACTTCAGGAATATCTTGGATATGTGTCCATTTGGTATAATCACTTCCAGTCTATGCATCATACAACGTAACTACGATAAATCTGCTTCAAATGGAAGACAAGCTGTAGGAAAAGTGATAACTCTATGATAACAACAAAATCACAAATTTAACAGCCACATTAAAATATGAATGCATAAGTTGTGGTTTTTTGGCATACAAAATTTATTCGTCACTATATTCAACAGTCGACCGTAAATTCTTCAGCTTTAGTAAACGAAAGTGAGGTTACATCCAACTCAGTAAATACTCCATGATTTATAAAGAAAAAAACACTGGACGTTGACAGTGTGGATCATACAGATTAATCCTTTGAAAATAAGGTTTTAACTCATCACAAACAAAATTAACTTCCTTGGTGAGTCGGATTTCATTTAAACTACACTTCTACATTATATACAAAAAGCACAACAATATTAGCCCCACATAAATTTCAATTAACAGATCAGTGCCAACCTGAAAAGTCGTTATAAACAACGATTAAAACGATCAAGTTTCGGTGGATTATCAGTCCGGAGGTGCGAGTATTCCAACACTCAGTGGAACATCTCAACACGGGAAGGAGGCACGTCTACAAACCCTTAACGGTCGGGTGGCGGAGAACAGGGGCGATCGGATGAGTCGTCGCTCGACTGGATCGGACCAACGGGCGAGTCATGGCAGGCAAAATGGAATATACGACCCGATCGGAGGCGCGATTATTCCAACACTCACCGGAGTATTTCGACACGGTCGTGGAATACGGTCAAACCCCACAATGGATAGATGGAGGATAACACGAGTGACCGGACGAGCCATCGCTCAACGAAATCGGACCAACGGACGAAGAATGGAAAGCTGAAAACCCCCCGATAGAAGGCACTGATCATACACGGAAATCGGGCAGGAGTGCACACAACGTGTGAGCGGAAACCGGGGGTTGCTGTGGCCTGGATCTGTGATTTAAAAACACGAGCGCGCACGTAGCGTGGTAACTAGCGATTTGGACAGTGAAGATTGTGTTTTATTGGGCGCCTTTTCGCTACAAAACCAAGCAACTGTTTAGCCGCAACGAAGTACTGACGGACAGTATTCATTCCGTGCCACTGTCATTGTGTGACACATCTTTTTCACGGGTCGCGAGGTTCGAAGAATATTCACAGGCAAAAAATGTACAATACACTCGTCTTTTTATGTCACATTTGTGTTTAACACTTGTCCTGACTAACACTCACGTCGTTCCCGTAACTCGCTCAGGACGATCATTGCAAAGTAATTCCAAGTAAACCATAAGTCTAAAGCTTCCTCACCACCAGCCCAAAGATTCAAGCTGGCCACATGAGGCAGATATTCCCATAATGCCATTGTCTGTCGTCTGGACACGTGTCTTGTACCATACGCCTTGACTATGCTTTCAACAGTGCTAACAACGACACTTGTTTCTGTTATAAACTGGAACCATGTGATATTTCTTGTGGATCACCTCAACTCGACGGACTCGGTTAAAATAGGGAGAATTGGTACCGATTTACGCCTTTTAGTATGACAACTCAGAAAATTTGCACTTCCAGCAAATGCTTGCAGAGTACAGCATATTTCTGTCCACATAATTTCACTTTAATCTTTAAGTTTTTAGTCTGGTGCGATGCTTTGCTGGTCGTGGGGCAATCTTCAGGAAACCTATCACATTCGCGGATTTTCTTCTCTTAATGTGGTAGTCTACCACCCAAAACGTGAAGGTCATTTTGTGATTGAGATGATCATGTGCTGTGGAACGACTAAATCCCCAGTTTGCTAATCTATAGGCGATCTGTAGAATGGTTACATCCATAAATCTCACAGGCGTGGTGTAATCCGATGCAGATTCCCATTCTCTGTAACAGTCATGAGTTACGAAATTTTAAATTAAGGTCTTCTACTGAAGTGCTGTTTGCATCTTCATTTTTGTGTGTGTAAGCAACGGTCAGTTTGTTCAATAGGATCGATAGCAAACTGTCTGATAACTTCGACCGACAATTCGGCGATTGTGAATTCCGAGACAGATCGAAATCTCTGACATAATATTCTAGGTCTCTCGGTTAACAAATTTTTCACGGGGAAAAGGTCAATAAATTAAGCAAAGCGTCGTTTATGTCAAAAGTGACCTAACAATTAGAGCCAAAAATGCATCTGTTGTGTAATTATTGATTAGCACAACCGGCGCAATTAAGGTAAAGGTCAAAAGGCGTGAAGTATCAGTTAAACTATTCAAGGGACATGTGAAACCAATACAGTGCAATGAATACAAAACATGAATCACGTAACTGCATATGACGGCACAAAAATAGCATGCGTATACAATCACTTGTTTCGGTGTGTATCATCCTCGTGATTAGTTGCAAGCCCAAACAGAGTTCACGGATTGAAATGGCTGTCACGTAGATGTAAGCCATCTGCTGGTCATCAGTCTCTTCATCGAATGCGTGCTATCTTACTTAGTATATTTGCCTCCGTAAAAATGTCGACTCACCTTAAAAAAAGTTTTATATGTTAACTTAAGTTTGTGTCACCAGCAGTCCCGATCGCACTATATATGCACATATTTTATGGTCGTGACTCAGCAATACACACAGTATCTAGATAAAAATATTATTTAAAGCGTATTGTCTCATGAGGTACTAAGCACTTAACTAAAACTGCATCAACCTGCTTGGTAACTTTGACGACAGCAACTATTTTTCCTGGTAGTTATACAGATCATGGGAGTAAAGATTTTTTTAATCTGTCACATATAACGTTAGTTCAACAATGTACACCTCGAAGTTGTAACGGTATTTAATCTAGCTACATAGGTAGACAAGGTTTACATGAGTCTGTGACCAAATGATTATCTCCAGTGGATATAACTCAGGCGGATTACCGTGCTGAGTAACGCGGTCGCATCGGACGGCGTCAGATGACGGTTTGCTCCCGTCTATGAATGTGCTTGATCGACAGTTGACACAACCAAGTTTTTCCCATAGGTCCTGGGTGACACAACCGTTTCTCCTTGTCGTTTAATCAATACTATCGTGCCGTGTTACCAGTGGTACTTTGAACTGAAGACAATAACTTCTTTTGAGTGAGTAGGCGCATTGACATTCCGGAGGTAAAAAGAAAGTTAAAAACAAAGGATACTTTTCAACTGGTATCTGTCTTCAGTGAAAATCAACAAAATGCAGCACCAACTCTGGTGACAAAAATCGAGATATGCCCATAAATGACCAATAACCTCATCATCAATGAGGAGACCGGTTATAAAACTCAAACAGATGGTCTTAGTGATCAATCAAACGAGTAGTGGTCGGTCACGAGTAGTCATGTATATGGTGAGTATAGTTAAAGTGTTCGGAGACATGAGGATAGAACTGTGAATTAATTTCTATACTCAGCATTCGACAAATTTGAAGTTTAATAACGAATACTTGATCCCCTTATCACTGTCGGAATTTTCCAAACTAGTGGGCGAATGGGACATACACGTACTACACTGCTGGACTTCCAGTTGAATTGATTTGATTCAGAATTACAACAAATGAATGATGAAAACTCTAAATGATATGACGCGTCATGTACGTAATTTAATCCGAGAGTTATGACTTACACTGGTGTTTGAGATAATTACCATTTGGTGTAAAAACCTGTTCTCACATGTTACCTTGCTCCATGCTGTATTGACTGTTTTCTTCCACATTTATACCGTATACCAGCTCCAGGCAACTGAGTTTGAAATGTGTTGTTCACATACAGTGTGCTTATATCGGTGGAGTCCTACCTATCGTATAGCACCGTGAACGAACATTCAACTTCGGTTACTCAGAGATATTCGAACTGGTATTTGTCTTCTTCTGATCACTAAGCTATAAAACAGTCTATGGCTGTATTAAGTTTTAAGCTAGTTTGGCTAGCCAGAAAACCCCGTTTTCAGGTCCTGTCTTTTTGTTGGTCTGTTCGAGATGAATTTGAGGAGGGCAATACATTGTGGCTGGATTTCCGGAAGCTTAAACTGTTGGACCACATTGTTTGTTTCAACTAGTTAACTGCAAACTAGCGTCTCCTCACATTTCAGGTTCCTAGCAGGTAAATGTTTTGTCATTTTCGAACTTACACTTTGAAACAACCAGTATAAACTATCTGCAATAAGAAAAATTAAACGATTTTTTGGAACTTGCGTTATTAAACATAGCCCACGATCTGTAATTGATGAGAATAATGGTCAAGCTGATAATTCGAGTCGAGACTTTTGATGTTCATTTGTTGCTCGTGCTTGACACCACAATCATATACACATACAATCTTACTCACGGATGATGCCACTTCGTTTAGTGAGTAAATGTTTATGATTTAAATGTCAAGCTCAGCGAACACCATAGCTTACAGTCAAACATACCAAATCGTTTCCATCTCACTAATGAATCTTTACGGTGTTCATCTTTTGAGGGCTTGACCATTGATCTTACGATCAGTAGTGGTTAAAACACAGATAGCTTTTTAGCTACTAATCCTACAAAAGTAACATCACAAATACCTCACATTTCAAGTGTAAGTAAGCACTCGGCTCGCACTCCATCTCGTATAAGTCGACCAAAAGAGGATGAACCGGTGTTACATTCTGTTATTATATCATACATCAAAAATGAAATGTCGGTTTACAACTAAAATTTGTATACACTCACGTGAATAAATATTAAGAAGGATTCATGCTACAGAATTTCCATTCGAACAACATCCGTTACATGTGCACGTTCACTTACTTTGGACGGTTTGTACATGCACAGCTTCATACGACAACAAAACGATAACATAAACATCACAGCTCATTTCTAATACGTTCGTTCTTTATAGTTGAACAGCACTTGAATTTGATCATAACCTTCACATTCACACGGAATTTTCAACCATCTTGCTTCAAGCAGAATAAAAAACTTGAGTCTTGCTGTTACGAATGATCAAAAACAATTGCAGTGCCGCCTAACATATCTAGTGTGCTCGGAGATTTCGACCCAGCTCGGAAGACGTGATTGCCGGGTTATCGACTGGAGTTAACAAACAGTTTCCTATCGACACGATTGGGTAGCCTGATAATTACTCATTAGAAAAATAGTTATACATTTATTTAGGGTAATTCGGTCGTGTCAGATGTGTGCCTGAAGACAAAGCGGTCAACGTGGTCGACTCAAGTAAGCTTGATTGAAGACTTAATCGTGACCGTGACAAGGATGCTACACAGTACGGACAGTGAAACCCGATTCTAGTGGTAATTTTCGGAAGAAGCTGACTGGAAAGTCTGTGTGAATGTCATCATCGTAATCGTAAACAACAATACATCAGTGATTCACACTGACACTTAACTGCCACACAACCACGAAGAAAAAAGCAAACCCCATATAAGAAGAGAGAAGAAAGAAAAAGAAGGGAAAGGGAAGGGGACCTAACTACTAGAAATAGCGACGTCTGTATTCAGACATACAACATCATCGCGTCTATATCTTACAAACAAACAACTGAACTGTAAGTGAAAGTAAGGCGTCATCAACAAGACAGCCTCCTTACGGCTTTCACTACCCCGCATCATTAAGTGCACTCACTTCACAGACAACTCGGCCAAACAACGACAACAATCACACTACCGAGATCGATTAGCCGCCATCTCACCTAACGTCTCAAGCCATCGACTCTGTGAGTCGCGAGGGCTCCAGCCCGGAAGACGAAACCGATCTACAGTGACTAACCCCTTCGTGAACGATTTCATTTGTCTATGCCATGTCATCATCTGTCCACCTTGCGCCAGTAGGCCACAGTGTCAGCAAACAGTGCTCGATGTAGCAAGCGGCTAGTTGACATCCTTAGTACATGACATAACCACCTAAGTCAGTAAAAGTGTAAGGACTGAACGAAAGAACTCGTTAGACAAGCAGTGCCAAACACCCACTCCCTAACCTTCTCGTTCGTGCCACCCGACACCAGCGACTGAACGCAGAAATCTGTGGACAAATACCTGAAGACGGTTCACGTCTTCTATCCTGAGCGGCCAGGTTTCACTGCCGTAATATAAAACAGCCCTCACTATTGCCTATGATTAAGTGTGAATGATGTCCAGTTTGAAATTAACCAAATCCCGGACTACTTATTTGTAAGCGATCCTTTCCTTTTGCACAATACGCGCTGGTTGTTTCAGATTACGATCATCTTTGCTTACCATAATAGACCATTTTTAAATGCGATATCACAACGGATTCAATATATTTAACTGCAAAAATTACCTGTGTAGATGTAACGAAATTTGTTGGAGTACGAATAATATACTGTCAGTCCTATGGTCTGCTTTTTCGCATTCGCAACGGAAAATGGTTGTGTCATATTTACAAGCAGACACCTCCCAAGTGTGACCTATTCGCTTCTTGGTGCCGTTTTTCTCATTTTGGTGGCGCCATCAGGCATTTGTCTGATTGAAAATTTAGCAACATCCCTTGTGGTTGGACAGTAGCTTGAAACGCGAATTCAGGAACGATAGCTACCTATTTGACCAACCTCAATCGTTCCGGTAGTAGGGAGGATGCACTTACAGGGTATTGTTCAGATTTTCATATTTCGCTTTATTTTTATATACAGTCTACACCATTTGTCTGTGTACAAAATGAACACGAGTTGTTTAGACTGATTCGACTTAGCAGTACAGTTTCGGTGCGCACGTCTCGTTCCTTTGGTGCTTTGTTTCATATGGATCGGAATTACTTATGGTGAGCTATTCAGCGATTGCATTTTGAACTGACTATTGGCGTTTATATCTTTGTATAGAGATGGTTTCCTACACACTCAACTTCGTCTGTTAAACACTTGGAAATCGTTGGAGCATAGTGTGGTTTCGAATGCTGACCACTGCCACGACCAGCAGCATCCGACCGCTTGAAGTTGGCCTCGGAGCGAAAAACTGCCTATGGTAATCAGCCCTCCCCTATCTTCGTGCCGAGCGTCGACTGCATAACTCTGTCGTGGAACCAGCGGCTACGTGTTGTAACAAGAGAATGGATTGTGCCAAAGTTACTAAGCCCCGGGTACTGTAAATGCTGATAGAGTGTGCCTTCAGAATAGCTGCTTACTTATACACACATATGTACCCAAATGCAATGAAACAGACATACTACTCTTGCCATCAACTGCTGACAGTTATGCTGAACTGTTATAAAAGCAGAGTAGAATATCCCAGTTTGTAAAGGCAGAACAAGGGGGAGGTATGTGGCTTAATACATAAAGACCCTATATATGAACTCAAACGTTCAACGGCACAGTGTCTACATCTCGCTTTAGCACAAGACTAATCGAAGGGGTGAATCTAGGAACCAAGCATGTCAAAGATTTCAGCATATGTAACATCCATTTAAGCGAACAGGGCACAAACTAAAAGTAATGGAATTACAAAAAAAATATATTAAAAAATATAACCGAAATGAAGACGGACCACGTAGCAATTGAAGTGTAAGTTAAAACATTAGGTACACAAATTATTTGAAATAGAAGAACTAAAATTTAAGTTAGCCGCTTGCTCTTGTATTACCATCATGGTTAGGAGAAATCGCTGGAAGATCTAGACTAACAGTATTCATTCGATCCTTCGCCAACCGTTCATCTTGTAGTTGTTTTTTCAACTTTTTCTGTGCAACCAAGCGACTGACTTTTTCATGATGTTCATGAAGTTTGCGTCTTCTTTCTTCATTTATTTCCTATAAAAATTAGTAGTTTCTCAAACTGGTCTAAATAAAAAAAACTCACCTGCATACGTAGATCCCGCTTTTTCTGCCTTTCTGCATAATTCAGTTTTGGCCCCTTCTTCGCTTCCAAGCGCTCTCGTATATGAGCAGGAATTTCTTTGGTGGGTACATTTTCACCGATAAAGAAAGTTGTGACATTTTCTGGTAGGTCAGTTAACCCGGATTCTTTAGGCGAATCTCCCATGGGGTTGATTGCAAACAACTTCGCTAGCAGAATTTTGCACAGAGGCATATGATGCGAATATTGCTGATCAGTATTGCGTCAAATCACGTGTTCTCAGTTTAAAAATTCGACCATTATAAAACCGATATATATCGGCACGTCATTATTACGTGCATTTTGGCTGCAGTCCGTGTTACTTGTCAGCAGTAAGAGGTAAAATTGCCCAGCTAATGGCCTAGTACTGCTGGCTCGGAACTTTCGTGTGTTGTTTCAAATTGCTAATGTTTTAGACATAAGCGCTCGGGACATTCATCATTAGTTCAGTGCATTTCCAAAGATTGACAAATAAATGCTGATGAACATTTGAAATGATTCATTCATTTCACACGTAAGTAAGTAGGCGATAATTCAACTTCGGGTTAGTACATCCATATAAAAAGGCGATGGACTTAGATCGAGAAATCGATCCAACTTATTACAAAGAAACTACACAAACGGTTAATCAGTTGATGATGACCTGCTTGGTCTATCATGTTACTATCGTCCGAAGTCTGAACCACCCCTATGGTTGGTGTTCCCCATACCTTATTAAACTTGCCTTGATGTTCAACCTAATCTACAAGAACAAGCGAGAGAGTAGATACGCATAGATGGTAGTATAAACTGACAGTCTATCTTTGTAATAAAATCGGAAAACTGGGGATGTGATGAATTGGATACGGAATTCACTTACGGCGTGGACCCTGTATATTATCTGGTTGAGTTTGGTTGGTAACCGTTCTGCGGCCTTGTAACTTTTGAATGGCTGTCAAATAGACTCGAGTTTTCCTGTCACGTCCTGCGCTTTGGAGTTAGGTGACATTGTTATCAAGTTTCTTGTGATAAACTGTTCCGGGTAGCCGGTATCATGGACGTCAATTTGAGGATTTCGATGTGGAAAATTAAAGGACGCAAAAAGTCGTGTTATGCTAACCGGTATAACACTTCGCATGGCTTGGACACACGTGCTACAAAACACAACAAGACACAACTATGTCACTAATGAATGTTGGGAGCATCACAGATACAACTTCAATATAATCCTTAAGATAATAGTACATTTAAGAGTTACGTGTTGCTTACTTCCGATTCATTGGGATTCGTTAATCGACGCTGATTTAGCTACGCTAACGCAAACAGCTTATAAATGCAGAAGAACGGGCAGATGCACCTGATTGGTGACCCCCCGGGCCAATTTGCAAGGTATCTGCCTGTGTTCGTGACCTGTAATCTGAAGATTTCAGTGAGAGCGGATTCTTATTGGTTACACTGGTTTTTCTGGGTCCAACTATGTGCCCTATGGAGAATATGGTGTCAAGATTGGAGTACCGGAGGCACTATGTGACAATTGGCCAATCAGAGAGTGAATGATGTCAAACCAAAAGATTACCTGAACTATTGTTGTTGGGACTCGAGTGTGAGTGCGTAAACTACGAGGAATCAAGTGTGAACACGTGTCAGGTCCGAATCGGCTGACCACTACCAACTGAATTTGACTAGGATTTCTCACTGCGTGTACACAGACTAATCGGTGAAATTGAAATATTTTAGTCGTACCAGTATTCAGTGATTTTATACATTCTCATGTCACAAACACGTAAAAGTAAGGGTGTCTGAGGTAGCAGTTTTAGATTAAAATCAATTCTATCTCAACGTGCTTTTATTCTTACTGTAGAGCTTAAAGTAGTGGGCAGTCACGACCTTTAACTCTCTTTGATAAGACTGCGTTCGTGGCCCATGAAAATAATGATCAGCACTTTAGGTGCAGTGCAATGATGGGCCATCAATGGAGATTTCACAGTTTATAGGTTAAGGTAATGCATGGTATTAGTGAATTCAAGTAGTCCCAGAAATCTTACTTTGATACGACTGTCTCGAACACGTATCAAGAAGATGACATCGGATTTGTGAGGGTAGGTACGCGTTATTCGCATACATGAACATGTATTTATAAAGCCACATTTGCATGGTAGAAATCAGACTGGTTGACGGCAATAGCACATGTCATTTCATTATCTGTTATTTGCTCGGTCGAATATCAAGCAAAGAATCTGAAGAAGAACAAAAAATATGACAACGCAATAGTTTGTTCAGCCGTGATGTTGTGTTATGAAATGACATCGCATTTGTCTGTTGATTGATCGTTTGTTGCATTGAGGTTTGGAGAGCCGGTGATCTGTGCAGGTGCTTACTACATCCTTTCCACTTTGAGAGGCATTTGCATTTATGTGTATGGAGCAGGCTGGCCTAATTGACTCATCAGACGTCTCTGTTATGGAATACTCAGCTTCGCTGATTGTCTTGTTTTCACTGCTTTACTATGTCTCCAATAATCTGAGACACCATGATCGCCAGTAATTTCTACCATCTTCAGTCCTCTGGCCGGTCAAAGATCGTTTCCAAGAAAATAAATCACGTATGTTTTGAACCTACGAATTGGAGAGATGCTCTCAGGTCGCTGAACGTAAGTAGTATCGCTGGGGTTGATTTTGCCGTACTATGGGCTGCGTTCCTGTCCTCAAGCAGACGGTTATCGATAGGCATCTCCAAATTTTCAAATGTTTAAGGTATCTGGCAAATCAACTCAGATCTCTCTACACTTTAGTTCTTGGAACCATTCATTTGGTCTGATTTCCTACTATGTCATCGTTTTAAGCAACCATTAACATACACATTCATTGAATCTTATATCAGGATTTATATCTCTGTCTTCAGCATTACTGTCTCTGATGTTACACTTATGCACGAAGTAAGGCGTACACCGTTTTGTCTTCGCATTTTGACGGAGCTAGCAGATAAAAGTTGTGTTTAACAGAATCAGAGTTTCGCGAGGTCAAATGTCTTTTCACAGTCGTGACGATTCTTTCAAATATCCCTCGATATCAAACTATCACCTGTGAATGCTAATTCAACAGAAATGGTCTTCTTTAACACTTCAGCGTTCGGTATTGTGTCGTAGATTTGATCATGACATCCGATCGAACCACTTTTTTTAGAAGTAGACTTTAACGATCCGTCCGAAAATGCTACGTCTAAATTTATGCAGATTGTTCGCCTTTACGAGGTAATAAGGCTGAGCATCTACCGAGATGTGTTCTTGCCTCACCTTCTGTCTATTGACTGAATCTATGGGTATACTGAACCATCTGCTACTCAGGTAAGGAGCACTATCAAATAAAATACACATGCATGATGCTAGTGTCCAAAGTTTATAGCGAAATCCAAATAAAGTTGAACATAGATGCTGACAACATTGATATTTTTGATCGGTGGGTTCGCGATGAAGTTAGTTGTAAAAATGGGCTTTTGTCTGTTATTGTGACCTAAGTCCCGCTGAACGTGTTGACTGTCTGGTAAAATGACCCGTATATGTATTCGTCATTGGCTGCGGTCAGGGTCTTTAAAATAACCCATCATTCTGTTGCCTCGGAGATCAGCTTGTTCAGTCAGAGGATCCCTGTGGGTTGTTTCAAGCACACCTTGTTAGGTTTGACTTCAAATATAAAACTGTTGAGTCGAGGAATCAAGCTTAGACCTCACATGTAAATATGAGACATGCCCATGGACGAAAGACGTTGTACGTTTGGCATGAAGTGTTCGTACACTGTTGGATCGATGCAGCACAAGACGACCGGGAAGTTGCACCGTGCTGACCGTGATGAAAATGAGCTGCTACGGCATCGATGTCGTAGCCTGAAGTGAGATAAGGCTTGCAGACAGAGGTGAGCTCCCGTTAGTCGATATTTCATACATTCTCCACTGAATATATTATACAGCAGAAAGTGTTAGATGCGCAGTGCTCGTTTCGAAGTTGCTGAGTGCATCAATTACATGATGACAGACAAACAGCACGGTATTGACCTCTGAATAACATCCGTGAGACCATGACTCCGTCGAGGTGTCTGCTATACTTTCCTGTGTTTGTGATCCATCTATATGTCACATTGATTATAAAAAGAATCACTTCTATGGTCAGCCGTCCGCCACAACCCGTTTAACACCGATGAGTGACTGACTGCTTATTCTGGTTGACTTCAACGTGCGAATTGGACGCGACCCAGAAGACTGTCCTGGCGTCTTTGGATCTTACGGTGGTCAATGAGAATGATCATCACCTTCTCTATTTGTGTGCTGCTTACGTGTCGGCTATAACGAGCATCTGCTTCCAGACGCATGCAAGCGGTATTACGACGCGGACTGACCTACGATACGGTTATCACCGTTTGCCTGACTACATGGTTATGAGGCAACGTGACATTCCCGAAATGCACGTCACGCTAGTAGTGCTTTGGGCTGAGTTTTGTACGAAACATGGGCTGATCAAGAGCAAACTGACTATTCATGTTTGCAAGTCTGTTTTATTGTAGATCCTACTGGCAACGTCAGAAACTGTCTATCAAACGATTTCATCACGCAAAAATGGAAACTGCTTTAGCGTGCGGTTGTCGTTAGTCAGAAAGGCGGTGTCGTATCCACTACCCCTTGGCGATGTGTGGCAACATCTCAAGGAACAGACCACGGCAGCAGCTATCGACGCAATCAGTGTCCAGGGTCAGAAATGCTTGGATTGGCTCAACGACAGCGATGCGGTTATTTCCTGTCTGGTGAGGGAGAATAATCAAACGTCTGTTGTTTCCACAATGAGGCAAATAAACGAAGAGAATCAACGACATTCTGGGAGAACTAAATGCCAACTGACCTAACGGCTTCGCAGAATCAAGGACGACTGGTGGTATCTGTCGAAGGCCTGCTAATTCGGTTGACTGCCATTGATTAGATACTCGTGAAAAGCCTATCACAGCACGATACCACAAAGACAATTATTGTCACCGCCGATTTTCAAATAGTATTGAGGATCATTAAATAAATGCGAGACGGAAAGATTGCCGGGGGAATTGTTGAAGCGATGCAGCTCAGAGTTTTTTAAATGTGTTTATCCAAGATGTTTCACTCTATTTATTAGTGGAAAACAGTCCTTCTGATATTTAGGCATGTTGTAACTGTGTTCATTGCTAAGGGAGCAAGTCCGGCATCGATGGTTATCAGAGCATCCGTCCGCTGAGCTGCACAGGAGAGGCCCGACTAAGAGTTCTGCTGGCCCGACTAAACACCAAAAGATTGGAAACCAACGTTCTCCAAAGGCAACGTGGATTCCGGGCGAGTCGCAGTAAGACTGACATAATGTTTGTTTCTTTCTGGATCCAGAAGAAGTGCCGTGAATGTAAACAGCCGCTGTATGACTCCTTTATGACGTTTACCAAAGCGTTTAACTCTGCGAGCCACGTGACATTGTGGACGGTGCTTGATAAGTTTGGATGTCCATGTGAATTCATCAAGTCGATTAAAATGTTGCATATGTGTGAAGGCAAAGGTGCAGTTTTGTGTATCAACGTCTAATGATTTTGGAGTTGGCGTGAAACAGGGTTGGGTCCTAGCCCTAGCCCTACCTAATTTCTGTTTGACTGCAATGCTAACAATTGCCCTTCAGGACTGGGAGGACAGTGGTCAACGTTAATGCCTCCAGAGTGAACATCTGCTGGATATTCAGCGTTTTGGTGTTCCATGCTGGCTAGGCAATTTGACGACGTGTATACTGTTGTAAATGTCACTGCGCCATTCCCATGGAGTAAATAGGACCAGCAGCTACTCCCATGATTGCGGTATCCAAATTTACTTTAGAGATCGAAGCAATTAAGACATTTTCTTACTTTCAATCTCTTTCGGACGAGAATGTTGGGCCTACGCCTGGAATCCGCTTTACTGGAGACGATGTGGATAGCTGCGCAGACTTCCGCTAACTGAGTGGCAGTCTGTTGACGGATCTGTCCGTCGACCGCCAGTTTATAGCCTGTGCAACGATGGCTGGCGCTGAACTTCAACGTACTAGAAGATGTGTCTGGAAGACCCACCACATAAAAAGGGAGGAAGAACTGTTTAACCACCGTCTAATGGCGTAGAAAGCGCTGTTTTACTGCAGTGAACACTTGAAACTATATCAGCGGAGTGTGTAGTGTCTGAGCCGCTTTCTTTCGCGACGTCTAAGACTCACCTTGGGTATCTGGTGGTCGGAAATGGTTCCAAACACTAGGGTATTTCGGTAAGCCAACACGCTTGGGACTGTAACCATGATGATTCTCAACAAGCTTCTTTACTGATTAGTAGTAGGGGATTTGGATTCTCATGTAGATTGAACATCACCCACAAGCGAAAGTGGTTGAGTGTTCACATATGATAATTCGGTCGTGCCTATCGTGAGGTCAATGGCGCAGTGGTAAACACGGTTGCCTCATGAACTGAATGTCCGTGGTTCAAGTCCCGGCGGTGTCGATG
>LUCH01004002.1:4795-34638 GCA_013368495.1 Paragonimus heterotremus | reverse complement strand
TCTCATTCACCTGTGATCATCTCTTTTCGCGGTATTATATTTCTTTCTTCAATTAACGCTATTCTTCGACTGGGGCTGCCCTCGTATGCAGTCATGGATTTATGTCTACCGACTGTTCTAGGTTCTCTGAAAACTTACGACACATTTATGCTGGGAACCTGATGTTGACTGTAGCCACCTCCCTGACAGTTGTCTCACTATGAACAACATTTTCTGTCGTTGACTGTGATAGCACTTCTGTGCCCGGAAGAGCTTTTGATTTTATCTGACTAACCGTTCATCTATTTTTTAAATATTTTTTGCGTAGTTTTTAAAAAAATTCTAAACCTATTTGTATATACAGCACAAATAAGTTTTCATTTGACGACCGGCCCATTAACGCTTACTATTCTCGTGAGAAAACTTGTCAACTGTTCAGTGTTGCTAACTTTGCAGCGTCTCACATTTGACAGACAGCCTGTTTTCACATTCACCTTTTTACATATCTGTTACTTATTTTTGGTGTCACCGTTTATTATTCCTTTGAACGAAGATGTGTATATTGCTGTTCAAAATTAACGATATAAGACGGTTATTTTTACCAGGTACAAATATTTTTCCTAAACGATAAAATAGAACTACATCTGCGATAGACTGGTAGAGCATTCAGAACAGTCCTAGTTTATACAGCCTATCTGAGTAAGATAGAAAACGTAAGGTCGTAACCTATATCTTAGCGCTATTTATAACTTTCACAGTTAGATTAACGTCCTTCACGAGATTAGGATACAGGTCTAGATATTTAGTTCAAGATGGGGGTGCACTAGCGAACTGAATACAAAATTAATACACTGAATAAAACCGTCCGAACAGTATGATGAGTAACCGAGTTGACTTTCTTGGCGACTGATGCACTGTTGAAAGACAGGTTAAGTTTACTTGAGACACTCGTGCTCAATTCGTGCTCGCGTGTGGTGGTATCCAGTCCTTCGCCTCTCGGAAAATAATCTGTGCAACCAGAATGACGAAGGTATATCACTCTACATCTAGCTGTGTTCAATGGGAGGCGGTTTTGCGTGGCTCAACGATGTGACGTTTAAATTCCCTTGCAACCCCACGTTTTCAACCACATAGTCTATTATACGCCAAATTTTCGTGTCGCCAATATATACTAGAAACAGGGATATGACAACTGTAGAATTTCTAGCACAAACAGACTACACAGAAGAAGTCCCATACTGGGACCTAGTGGTACACCGCTAGATATGTAATTCTCATCTGAAAAGTCTCGTTCACTTTACCCATGAAGTGGCGACCTTGAAAGTAACTGGTGAGCAACAGAATTGGAGGGTGCTCTATACCATGATTACGAAGCATCATAAAGAGCAACAAATGATCTACCCAGTCAAACGCCTCCAAGGGTTCTGGAAAAAACTACACTAACTGGCCTGTTCTCAACGGCCATCTTTGTCTAACCTTCCCGATCAGGAATAAAGTAGTAACAAACGAGAACCCTTTTTGAAATTCAAGCTGACTCTCAATCAACAGTTCAAATCGAATGATCAACCAAGCCGTCCTCCTCCATTCCAGGAGTAACCGATAATAATACTATCGGCCTGTATACAGGGGATCCATTACAATCCTTGCCTTAGAGTAACGCTGTGGATATCTACTGGGCTTCGGCATGCTTACTTGCTCGAAGAGTTCGATTAAAAAGTTCATAGAGTGGTTTTAAGAACCCTAGTATACTTCCTTGATGCTAGAAGAGGTGAGGTCAGGACCAGTAGACATATTTTCACAAGGCTTTGATAAGTTTTGGAAGTCATTACATCTGTAGTGCTGGTACAGGATGGAAGTACTGACTCCGTGGAGCTGATGACAAACAGACACAGAAACTGGTCGCCCAGAACGTCGACGGTTTCTCTTTTTGAGACTGTTACCCCACCTGTATGGCGCAAGTGAGAGATACCAAGAAGGCCTCTGGTGATAGACGTGACAATACTATAGGGCAGTTTTGGATTGACACTAGACCTGCTAGCCAAAGCTACCTGGTACTGACTCTTGTCGACCCGAATAGCTGTTGTTCGGTAGCGGAACACGAACTACTCATTGTATGCATTCTCAGTCCGTACTATCAGTAAATTTCACGTGCACACTCAGGTGAAAGTTTGCGCTAGGAGACTGATCACCTCGATGAAGCGCACTGATTTCGACAAGTTAACAAATGCGGAAATCATTATGCAGTTACAATCGACGTACGATGAAAGTGCAGTCGGCGTGAATCAAGGCTCTCTCCAAATGGCGAATGCGATGAGCTTCGGTATAGGCTGTTCCGGCTTGGTAACACGTGTGTGTATGTGAAGCTGCAATCCCTTTGACGAACAATGTGAATGTGGTGAACATAGGTGGATGCTATACTGTGTTGATGACCTATACGAAGAATGTGGTCATAAATCGCAACTCGGGCCAAACGATGAACGCACACTCGGTCGTCCCACCATTGCGCCGTGCTGCTGACACTATAGTACACCACACACTAGTGGATGAATAAACGCGTGACGTACCTCAAACGATAGTTTGTCAATGATACGGATGATCTCTTGAGATATACCAAGGTTAACGAAAGCATTTGTGAAATGGACTGTGCTGATAAGTCTTCTTTATGCAGAGTAACATGAGCCTTCTTGTCGAAGTGATACTTGCAATACTACAGCACCAGGCCTCCAGAGATGGAGTGGCTTCGTTCACAGCCTGAACAATCCAAAACCTATTCTGGGACAGTGCGTGTGGGGAACAGCAGTGCCGCAGGTGCACGCATACGCACCTGAAAACTCTTGGCTCATATCCTTCCTAAAGGTACCTTTATCATCGAGCACATTTAATCTAAAGACAGGCGTGACAGAAGTGGTTCTAACCAAGTGACTGTGGAGCAGTAGTCATCACAAACGATTTTCGCCCACACGTACTCTTCAACGTATCAACTATCTGGTAATCGCGCCTGGGAAAGTAACTGAGAAGGCTCTTTTTATCGATGACTCTTCTTTGTGATCCGCGCACTCCCCGTATGACTCAGACGCATTTTGTGAACCGTGAGTGCTTCAAGACGCTATGTAAGCATTGCAGTGTTCCTCAGCGTTGGAACTCTTAACGGGCAGTGTGCGGCTTTCAGAAAGCTTACTTTGGCACCCATGCTCCGATTTGAACTCGACCAACGCCTTCTATTCGCTCTATTCTTATAACCGTCCCCATTTTGTGTTCTTTGGTCACATTTGGCCCAACTGGTTATTGAATTTCGCTCGACAAACCCCATTTGAGTGGCCTGGTTGTCCATGTGCTATTCATTCTTGTCTTCGCAGCCGAGAAATAGAGCAGGACCTTGTTAGGGCGCTCACCCTGCGCCCATTCTAGGACGCCGCCGTCGTGAGAACGAAGAAAAAAACCACCCGACCCAGTCCTAACTAACGGAACTATATCAAAACGATTGAGACTTTTTTTATACCGCTATGTACATGTGCGGCCCTAACTCCTTTTTTCCGGTAACTGTTCTCTTTGATGCCTTGGAAATGTGTGAACATTACGTGCTTTATAAATACTCTGTACTTGCCGCCTTTGTCGCACACGTTTTTGGGGCGGAACAAAGCTGTATATTTGAACGCGTCTTTTTGGCTTGCCTTGAGAGCGAATACGGGACAATCGCGATACTTTTCGGGACCGAGGTTTTTCGTGTTAACTTTTACCGTGACGAGAATCCAAATTTTGCCAAGCGAATTACAAACCTAGGACGAACCGGCCTACTGTTTAGAAGAATTTACAACAGACCTAGCAATCGGCAAGATGACATCTGGCTAGCCATCGGCTCGCTCAGTGACTTCATAGTCATATCCTTGACCTGTTGGCAGTCGCTCCTGTTTTGTCGACTGGTCGGTGATAGATACCGCTGTCAACTGTGGCCTCCGACAGGTTTTGCCTTTTGTTTGTACCCTTCCCGGGGATAGATAACAATTCTGGTATGATTTTGTGCAGTCTTAATACTGGTACCCTAAAACCTTGAATTTAATCTTGTTTTAACTTGTGAAATTTGCCTTCAATATGCCCCTTTCAATATTTGACTGATAGGCGTTACACTAAGCATTACAATCAGATACTGTGGAATCCGAATTAAAACTGCTGGCGTTCAACAATGCGAAAAGAACTGATCACTCTCAGTGTAGAAATCGACCTATCCACCTCGTTAAAAACGTGATCATTTGAATTCGACAATCAATAGGTCGTGAACTCAACAAACATTAATAAGGCAGTTGCAAATATACATCATAACAAAGTAAGAGTCTGGTCCAGAAATATTTCCCCAACAAAGACGTGGCTTTGAACTCATACTAACGAATAAGTCCTAAACACATTTACGTTCGCACGTTTAAGTTCGTCGAAGGAGCCAAATGAGTGTCTGCGTCTAAATATTCAACTCTTACACGGCGGCATACACCCAACAGTGTACGCACATGCCGGTCAAATGTGTCAACAGACACAGGTCCATGGTTCATGGCTCCGAGGCTTGTCAACTTTATTTTAAGCTGGGTTGGTTGTATGTGCCAATAACTAACCAGACACACTTGTAGATGATTTGGCTCTCAGCATGATAAATAATGTGCCTTAATGAACAAATCCACCACCGAGAAGTGTGAGGAACTGTTGAGATGTCTGTGGAAAGAGCGGGAAACTAACAAAAGCCAGTAAGTTACACAAATTAAAAGGAATATGTTAGGCCGCAAACATCACGACGGATAGCCTTAATCTTCGAAATCTATCGATGAGCCAAACCGTGCTAAGTTACTTCCACGAAGACACCAGTTTCAACATAACTGCAAAGTCTTGAGTACGGGGTTATCGACTGGATGGAACGGATCGATTTTGTCTAATCCAGTTTTGAAATTATCAAAAAAGATTAACACTACTCATCCAAGGATGTGGTTGAACGTTTGCATGTGCACTGCCGACCATGCCTACTGTAAGGTTACTGGCGGTGTGGTCAAAATATCAGTCACAGCAAAACGAGGGCCGGAGTACAAATCACGGCCCGGACAAAGATCTGCACTACGGATGAGCGTCACTTGGAGCGAAAACTAATCTAGCGCTTCCTTCTAAGGTGGAATGGCCGAAGGGCTTATCTAAATGCAGGGTAAGCGGCGTTCAATTTAAAACACCGGTGAGTTTGTTATTAAACGCATTTGAATGCATACGTACTGCCCTCGATTTCGCAAGAAGGCGAACATCTTCCACCATGAACCATATAGGGGGAGCAACAATGTGTAGACCGGTAAAATAAAGTTGTAAGACACGAGGAATCAGAAATTAAACCGATTTCGTACGTTATTCTTCAAAACGGCTGAGAATGACTCCTTAATTCCCGTTATAAGGGAATACAGTGTACCTCATCTAAGGAAACTATCTTTAAGGCAGATAGAAAATAATCGAAATCATAAAGGGAGCTGACGGTGCGAACATATCCCAAATGATCACTAATACTTATATGGTAGTTAACTGAAAAGCGGTCTGTCTAACACAATATATTTCATTACCACTGATGAGTAGTAGGAAATTTGGTTGGTATGAGTTAAAAATTACAACTGATCACAGTCGTCGTATACCCATGTACTATTGTTGGGATAGCAAGAGACGCCTGGCCTGCAAAGTTGTGGATCGCACACAATCCCCTAAAAGTTATGTGAAAACATAGGACAACGAGCGTGACCGCCGTGTACCTGTAAGCACTGGTCATGGTAACACTTCCCGTAAGTTGCGTACACACGTTTCCAATAGTCTCTTCTGGACCCTCGTCTTCCTGGCGTTGAGACCTGCACTTTGGTCACCGAATGTAAGCATTGTACTATTCACAAACGAAGGTGCATGTCATACAAAACTTTTCAGTCGTGCCAGATGTGGAGACAATAGCACAGTGGTGGGCACGGCTGCCTTAGGAAAGCATTGCCTGAGTTCTAGTCCTTGTCAATGCAAGGATGTGGACTAACAACAGGCTCTAACAACAGCGGAACTCGAGTACAGTTTCTTCTCGTAATGGGCTGACTGAAAAATCTACAGGAATGCGACGGTTAGAATTGATTTTCAACTTATATTTTACTATTACTTCACCGCATTTTTGTGACATGAATCACAAGTGTTGAGTATTTAACGGTTTACTCTTTTGGATACGCTCTTAACCCGTATGGGAAGTCCGTAAACTTCGGCAGTAGAATTGTTTTTATAAATTTCGGCGCGAACAACTTCCGCTTCATCACTGACGGAATCGCCATTGTAACTGAGATGTCCTAATCCAATGAAGTTCTCATTTTCTCATTGGTTTTGTTCGACATTATCAGTACAAAGGATATCAGCATCTAAGCGATGCAAAATGAACGAACAAGCTAACCTAGGAAGCGATGGTTGTCGAAGAAATGTGCGCCAATTTAACAGCAATGAAACGACACGACGCAGTCAGCTAACTTCAACGCCCGATTCATTACAATGCCAACGGCCCACGATAATGCTTGTGGAGTTTCTTCCGTTCCCTTTCTCGTCGTGCTATCTGGATCAAACGTTAGTCCACACAACACCACAGCACTGATAGCAATTGATCTGCCATCTCATCACCAACAAACTCTTACACTTCAATATCGGGATTTACTTTTTGATAATTTACACTGTGTAAAATTACATATGCGGAACAGATACCCACTTTCTCTGATGCTAGAAATGGATCACAGCACAATATATGTTCATGTCTATAACCCCCTAAATATCCTTCATCGCTCCCGTCGAATTCAATACCTGTGAAGTCTTTACTTCACATTTTAAACACGGACAATATGCGCAGCTAGTGCTCGCAGGTCAAATGGCACATTTGGTTGAAAGACCAGTTTAATGTTACCGAAACACATTTTCATAAGCCGTGAGTCGTACAGCAGTAGTATAATCAACCTTCGATTTGTTATTGTTGCCAACTGTTGAGTTACTCCAGCCAAATAGTGAAAAATCAAACGTTTTTTATGGCCTATCGATATGAATTCTTTCCCAGGCATTGATCATCCCGATTTTTTCCGCATCACGGGTAAGTCCACACTATGAGCACTTGACAATTATCCCCACTTCAGCATTGCTATTTCAGAAGCATACGCCGGAAAAAAAACACTTTTGTCGCGACTGAATGGTCTGTTTATTTGTCCACAATAAGTACAAACCAATCTTCAGTCGAGGTGGTCGGTACCTCAGCTATTTCGCAATCTAAGAAGTGAGTTGATGTTGGTTCTCTGCTAGAAGTTGTACAACGATCCGCTGGTTATTATGAAAATGTTGTCTAGTTTGTTGAGCAATCATTCAGGTTTGTTTTATTGAATCACTGGGCCGCATACCACCATATGAGTCACGTGCTCTGAGAAACTGTGGACACACCTGAAGGATCAGGTCCCAGTATACACCAGTGCGAATATAGTATCATACTTTCATTCGAAACAACTGTATTGCGTTAGCATATTGTTTTTCAG
Organism: Paragonimus heterotremus; assembly: GCA_013368495.1. NCBI lineage: Eukaryota > Metazoa > Platyhelminthes > Trematoda > Plagiorchiida > Troglotrematidae > Paragonimus > Paragonimus heterotremus. Next base: position 27,124 of record LUCH01004002.1, on the reverse strand, counting down.
CCTACCATAAGATAACCAGTGTCTGCGTTTTATAGTTCTTGAGGTGGCTGCCAATGTATTTCACTCAGTCCCCATTTTTATCTAAATGAACAATTTCGATATTCTAGTTCGATAAGACATACTGGTAAACAAACGCTGTGGTTCAGTCGGGATCGATCTGACCATCATTCGTGAGGTTGGTGGTGCACACCAATGAGGGGTTGATGCAGCCACAACCGAGGGTGAACGGTCGATAATCAAATAATATATAAGGCCATGTTCAACTTTCGCGTTGTCAAGACCAAATGAGGTAGAAGAATGACAACTTACCGATCGCACTTGGTAACACCATGACGCCCGCCTGAAGCCTGATACTATATGGTGTGACGAGGACCGGACGAAACTAAACTCGAATTGAAAGTAGGCTTCAGCGTATGAGGAGTGTCTTCTCGAAGTAACTGCCATCCGCTAGGTTCACACATGGCTAAACTTGACCCAAATTCAGAAGGTGATGTGACTACATTTCAAACACGGCAGCGGATGGAAAATGACATTGTGACAGTTGTAGTTAGAGGGGTGGGGTGCGTACTGAAGAAGTGGTTGGTGTAAGGGGTCGCACAGATTCTGTGAACGTGGTCGTTGTATAGGACTGGCTCCTATAAGTTGAGGTCATAGTAGGGAGAGGTTATTGAAATTAACACTTTAACCACTTAGCTGTGATTGACAACAGTGCCACAAGTTGCGGACGTTAGTCGTAATATTATACATGCTAGTGGAAGTAACAGGACAGAATGAAACTAGTAAGTTTTAGCCACGACCAAGACAGACAACTGCATTTGAAACAACCATTGATGAAAGGTATTCAAGAAACAACATAGTAGACAATACAGGCAAAGTAACAATGTCAGACAGATATACACAAGTCGGTCTGCAAATTCCTCACTGCCAAGATGAATGGTGACGGGGTTTTGGAGCGTTTTGAGGATTTTGTGCCAGAGTCCTGAGATATTCATTTAACGGTGTTCGTCCAAACGACGCCCCGGAAGCACTCAAAGCGGCCAGCATGGCAGGATTCAGCTTGCTTGCTGTCAATAGACCGGAGATCAACGGATTACTTGTCAGTGAAGTTCGAAGTGCCGTCGACCCCAGAGCATTGGAGGCACTGGCGGCCGCAAGTGCCATAGCCAAGTTATGTGTTGGAGACCAGATGTGAGGGGGAATGCCAGGAGGGAGGGGAATCTGGGACCTTGTCGTCGAAGCCTGCAGATCAGCCATTATACGAGACGAGATGTTGCTGGTGAGAAAATTGCTTGGCATGCTGTTTGCGGATCGGTCTCGATTGACTGGAACATCAGAGTGGAAATCACAAAGCATGTAGGCAAATATGGGTAATTAGAGAATCTTCAATAAAGAAAAAACCGGTTGTGAAATTCAATCTTAAGAAAGTAGCAATGAATGGGTACACATTTACAAACTGAAATCACGTGGCCACAGCTAGTGCGGGCTGGCAATAAGAAACGCACTGAATTGGAATTGACCAAAGAAGTTGAATTTCCGAAACTCTATAATCCTGAGGTCATCTACATAACCCTTGACATCATGCAGACTTAAAGGAAACTGAATACGACAGCAGTGCGCGCACTTTTTTCAGGACAACTTGCAACCTTTTTGGATAATCATTCAATCGATCTGAGGAAACCTAGTTAAGTGGTGAGCAATCTCAACTATAACATAGCTAACCAAACGTGTCAAAGCTGAGTTCAAGCTTCAAGCGGATTGAGTAGACAATTGTACCTACTTCAAATCATGTTAACAATTGAACTAAACAAAGAACAGCTGGTAACTGTATGCACCAATGCTATCAGTTACTGGTAAGCGTTGATTTCTGTAATACTGATGCAACTCTATAAATCCATGTTCACATCGTTGGCGGCATCCAAAACGGATTAGCCTGTCACAATCACCGAAGCCAAAGGACACATGTGCTTCAAACTATCACCTAAAGTGGCTTGCGGCTCCACTCACACACACCACGTATCCGGCGTAAACCCGAAGGAATAAGACCGGTAGATGTGCGAGTGAGGTCTTTGTGTCCAGCCGACAATGTTCACATACCACTGAGAGTAACTGCATGTCATAGACCGACAGGGGTGTTCTTTTTACTAAGCACAAGGAGAGTAAAAATTCGAATTCGCTTATGACTACCAACAGCTCTTTATCTCAAATGCTACAGTCTACTATACGGCATAATCACAGGAAAATGTACATCTCCAGAACAATGGGGTTTCCGGTAGTCTTGAACAGCGACCAAAATTTTGGACAAAATTTCATCCCCTGACCAATCCTATTAAGGACTGTTAGCACAATAAACCTTTTAGCATGTAATGGTTCATCTGCTGATCAGTTTATCCAAAAAAGTTATCAGACCACGAGTTCTCAACGAAGAAATGATTTGAAAACGTATCGTGTATTGTGTGCAACGGAATGCTGTACTGGACTTGAAAGTTCGCGTGTGTATTGACGTCTCAGCAAAACCCGGACAAAAGTTGATAAGCAAAACAACTTTTTATCGTAACAAATTTGTACAGAGAAATCATAAACCGTTTTTTGCACAATGAATCACTCGAGTACATTTCGTCACGTCATCAGGTGCATACTGCAAAGTTTAACGGACACTGTGAAACTTAACAACAAAGTCAACAACCACACAAACACACGCACACTCACACACATCCGTGCACGTTAGTTACCAGGGCAGTTTGGTAGTGACGAGCAAGTCATTCTGTAAGCAGAGGGATGGTTTCCGTTTGTTAATTATTACCGTCTCTGGGATCCGGAGAGGCCTTAGATTTTTTGTTGCGTAACATCTGAAAGGTCTTCTCCACGTTCAGTCGGGATCAACAAGTCAACAGGTGTCGAGCGAACGATGGTGCCGGTTCCTTGTGACCTGTCAAACTCCGACCTGAGTCCGACATTGTGGTATCCGTCAGCGTTTTGCGGATTCAAGCTTAAAGGTGTTCGTTGACCCGAATACGTGACTGCCGCTCCGTTCTGCCTATGTAAGTGGCTCAGCCTTCACACGATAATTCATAAATGATTTGGCGTCAAGCAGTAGCGCTGTTTTCCGTGACAGTGTCGGGATTCCGATGATAGTGAACAGCATGACCAATTAGGCTGCTTAGAACATGCGCCCCACAGTCACTGTAAGAAGGGTTTTCAACAGAGTGGCAACATCCTCAGCAGACTGACCTGGTGACTGATGTGAACGGATGTGTGTGTGCATGTGTTTGTTGATTTTGTTGTTTAGCTTCACAATGTCCATTGAACTTTGCTATATAGACCTACAAACTGCAGTATGCATCTGTTGAGATGCACCGGAATGTGCAAAAAAAAACGATTTATGATTTGTCTGCTTCAAAGCTGATAATATTAAAGATCGGCGCCAAAAAAAACGCGCTGTGACAATATAAAGGGGCAGGTGTGTGACACAAGGGGCAAAAGGGGTAGCCAGTAATGACACCAGTTGTGTCAAAATAAATAGCTCTTCACACGCAGGTTCCGCACAAAAACTGGGCTGAAAATGGAGCGTTCAATGAGACACACGGCCAACAAACCACCATTTACTTTCTCATTCAAGTCTCGTAATATTTTGGATGAGTGTGTCAACGGATTTAACACATCCCAGTGAGAAATAATGCAACAGCGAATCGATTGTGACTGTATTCAAACAACAGCTCCAAATGACACATGTAAGAGATCCAGAAAATACGAATTAATCTTGGAAAAATATTAGACGGTGTTGTACCCCATTTATTCTACTGATTTCACGTTAAATTGAGAGTCATGTAAAAGTACAAAAGTACACAGGATGATCCGCGGACTACGTGGGCCGATGAGCACACCTAATGCAAATGCAGTTCCTCCATCAAGACCTACTGCAATTCCACAGACGAGAACTGGCTGAATGATCATTTGTCCGGATCGAACGAAACGATTTTCCGTTGTTATAGGTGTCTCGGCAAATATAGCTCACGTCATCTTCTATAAATACTGGTCGTCCACCGAATCACCACTTCTCTCACGCCTTCAACGATCACCTTCATTCATTCAATCGACTTTGAAAATGTCAGTTCTCGTAGTTAAAACAAATGTTTTTGCGACAAGTCATTTTGATTTCAACAATTGAAGGTACCATCCGGATGCGTGAGAAAGATCGGATGCATGGGTGACCAGGATTCATCAAAAGTCACATGAACTGTTTATAAATACGCTCACGACAAGATCAAGTAGATTTATACACTCTGAGCGAGTGATTACTTAGCAAGTGTATGTCGTAATGATGCGGCAATTCTCGGCAGGGAAAATAGGGTTAGCACTGAACGTGATTGTCGAATTGGTGCTGGCTGAATGCGCTAAACCAACGTGTCCATTTTCATTCAAAACACAAAATTAGCAATGGCATTACACAGCCAGTCTGCCACAAAGGATTAAAAAAAATGCCTATCAGTATTACTAGGAAAAATAGTATGAGAAATCCCCCATCCCAGCAATTTGCTACCCTTTTTTGCTGCCTCTGATCGTCTTATCTTGCGACACTAAGCCTACATTTGTAGTAACAAACGTGATAAACATATATACCAGTCCATTCAAGGAATTTTCCCAACAAGGACTCTTTTCGTCCGGTCTCGTGTGGCTTCTGAAGGAAGTTAGGATCCCGAAGAGATCAACAGCAGATCCAAACAAGGACCAGAGTTCTGGTCGTTAAGTTTAGTTCAATTCACAATAGAGACAACAACATTTAGTTCCGAAAATTTATCCCTTGAAATCTGAAATCCTATCTAGGCGAGATGACCAATCCGATTGTTTTGTAAGGAGCACCGGGTTGTTCCAAATTGTTGGCATCACTACCCCCATCGGTTTCAGACGAACAAACGTCAGTTGGTCATTTTGGCGCGTTTTAAACCACAGATCAGTGGTGGACTACTGATATCACTTGACCAATGTCCTAGTAAACTGCGTGTACTCCACAGGTTCGCGGTGATCCCATTTCACTTAAAGTACGTAATTTCTGCCTAACAAACCAGCGCCTAATGTCAGACGGGGGGAGGTGGATAAAGATGTTCTAACAAACGCTATCAGGGGCAATACAACATATAGAGGAACAACTTTCATTTATCATCAACAAAGGTGCGAACCCATAGAAACTGCATACAATGCGGTAGTAAGTACATAATGATCACAGATACGCACACTGTACAAAACGGTTACAACGAACTTTTTATACGACAAAATGTGCTGCTCACTGGTATTTTATATACCGCTGATGCATAGCCTAGACTACTCTCCGACTAAAGGGATAACTTTTGATTGGTCACATCAAGTGGTCACTCCAAGGCTGGACGAATGCAGACCGGATTTTTGTCAGTTACTATATACTGTTGATAAAATCATGGAAATGAACTCAGTTGGAGCAAATTGTATTCCTGTATGCCAGCGTGCGCGCAATCAGCAACTAAGGAGAAACGGTTTAGAAAGCTGGTCAAGATGATTGCTCTTCCATTTATATGGAAAAACGTTGAATCAATTGAGAGATTTCGATCGTCATATGGATATTGGGCTAGAAGACTACGCCTGAAATGTACACAGTCCAAAAGAGGAATTTAACCAGTCGGCTATCTTACAATACACAAACGCGTATGGACCAATCTAAAGTAAGAACAAACTAGATCCGATATTGACGCAAAACAAATGTGAACTCACTAATAGCACTGCGCGTATCCAATGGTACAGTCCCAAGAGTGATCGGTGAAGGAAGGCCAAGCAAAGACGGTTGTTGTCCATGTGGTTCGCCCAGTTTTGAGCCCACTTGAATTCCGGATCTACGCCCTGAAAGGGTAGGCAAACATCTGTTAGACAATGGTGATGAACAATACATATGGTTATTGTGAACAATTCAGAGAAACACTTTTTTTGAAGAAGAAAAAAAGCTCCATGGCACGTCACCATAAGAATAAATGAGGCCTAAGCAAAAAACTGAAATAAGTATGACAGAAACGTTCACAAAGCGTGAAGGGCAGTAAAGGATCCCACAAAAAAACTCACCAGTAATTGGGGAAGTGATCAAGAACAGAATGAAACTCGCGCAGCGCATTTTCTGGATCCTACCGCTGGTCACAACAATAAAAACTGCCTAGCTGTCTAAGATTGGTAGGTACTGTATACCGGGTTGGGACAACTCACAGCGTAGTCAATAGTGAGCCTGTAAACACAGTGTTGTAAATTATTCCTTTTCTTTCCTTTCACAAAGCTTGTTTTTGTTTCTTAGTCTCTACATTTTTATCCACTTGTACTTATTTATTACTATGCTACTTCGTGGATTATTTTCAGCATAAATGACAGCTTGATACAAAGTACTCGTGAGTACGGCTCAAAGCTGAAAACGATGATGATAACGATTGTCAGTTTTCATTGTAATTCCGGATGTTGCTGGAAACAGGAGGACCCTTCTCGAAATTTAGCGCAGTTCGACTGATCTATTGGCAAAGTGAGATATTTCAACGGGAGGAATTTGTGCAGGTTGCCGTCTTTTTCATAATACAAGAGAACGCTGGGATCGAAACTATATACAAGGCAAATGCATAAAACGATGTCTAATATTGTGTTTACGTCAAAGTTCATGCTTCAAATTGTATAACATGATTTTTTCTCAAGTTTTCCATGAAACGCAGTCGAACATTCATTTTCCCAATCTCTCATGATACATTCGGGTTTTACAGATTAGTAGTGTACACCTCAGATAAAATCCAAAAATCCAGTCAGATGATCTATACTAAAAATCTGGAAACGCACCATTGCCGCCCAAATGTATCGTACAAAAGAGTTATGAAATAAAGCACCGATAACATCGCTTGGTATTCGAAGTTCTGGACCTACGCCGATTCAAAGTATCGCTTGTGACAGACCAGATTCTGCCCCCCACCTATGTGGTCGGAAGTGAGTCATGCAAACGGACGATTTGGTAGTCAAGATCTGTGCTTCCACAACTGACCATGGCTCGTGGATGCGTTCTGAGAAGCTATATTGATGTGAAGATCACGGTCATCTGGGTGATAAACATCAAAGGTATTGAACCCAGTTACTAAAAGGAGTGTACATGAACCGCAAGTTGCCATGGTGGACGCACTGCTGATCCGGAAACAGAAGAATTAAGAATTGTAGCACTTGCATGCAATCAGTCTTCTACAATAGTTTCATTTTTCATATGTTCACCTCCGTACGTGATCCCGAAGCGTTTTAATTCATTTGATACAGGCAGGTACAGTTTTTCTTCTGATTTGGAAGCCTATGAGATTCATCATCTGAATCATCCAGTCGCTATATCCAATCAGCAAACAAGAACTGTTGACGAATCGTCTGCTTGTATGGGTCAATGTGAGTGGTACAGAGGGTGATCACTATGCCAGACACATAAATGTGAACGCAGGACGGTATGAGCAGCGCATACTAAAGTGTAGGACAGCGCAAGAGAACTAGGGAGAATAGGTATATCAACCCAGATTTTCATCAACGATTATATATCACTCAAGCCTTTCCGAGATTGCTTGATTCTTGAGGGTGTTTTGGTTTAAAAAATAGTAGCATACCAAAATGCATTCAGTGTGCTGTACGGACAACATGCAAACACCTCACGTTCCAGTGGGAAAACCGAGATACGGCCAACACACAGAGCCGCCATGTCACGCAGGCATAACTCGACTACGGAAACTGAAGAACTAATTGAACAGGCTCTTAAAAAAATTTTTACTGGACAAACTGCGGCTTTATGATTGTAATTTTGATAGAGACAAACGACTCACTATTTAGGAATACAACCCATACGTACAATGCCAAGACGCAACCCTTACCTGTCAGTCCATACATAGTGGGTTTGTTCACAGTGGATAGAGCAGTGGGTTCAAGCAACAATCTAGTGTGCGCGGACTGAATTGGACCAGGTGTGAAAACTGCGTTCACAGAGCCTTGCGGTTTCGGTCCTGTTGGATTAGTGCCGACGCTTGGACCACCAACCACATTCGGATGACGTGGGGGTGGGGATTTCGGACGAAGACGTTCAATATCCTCTGTGGTACCCAACTGCCATCCGTTGGGTTCCTTGGAAAAGTTGCTCGCGTACAAACGGGCATCAAAATTGGAGGCAGACAGTTCATTGCCCACTGTAAGCCAACCCTGGGTAAGATTTAAAAATAGTGACAGTTTGTGGTATGGTCATCGAAAGTGATATGCTGAACGCTGGATAAGGTACGGAACAGCCTCACACATGTGAAGATTCATCAAATAGCCAACAAGAATAAGAAAAAGACAACTTTTCGCACTATTGATCGCGAAGACAACTAGAGACACGGCACAGTTTCGGGGACGAGGCCACATTACATGTAACCATAAAGCAAAACGCACGTAATGATAAAAATGTAACAGAATTATTTTCTCCCAGTACTTCACCTGGTCTACTCTCGTACAATCGAGTGGTGATTTTAGGAAGGTGGTATGTACGACGGACCGAACTGTCTAAGTTCATGAAACTAAAAAAACTGCTGTTACTTCGATAAATGTCTAGTCGAATGTGGGAAGTAGAAGTAAGCGTCTTTCAGTGAGTTTATCAACAAGGCACGGTCTGAAAAAGTTTGTACTTCATACTATTGTCGAGGAGGTCTGACGAGTGTGAAACGACCATTCGTCGTTCCAATATCGGAAAAAAATGAATTATATCCGAGTTTGTGTTTGGCTATAACTCCGTGACACACTTTTATTTCGATTTAACCTATTCCAATCAACTCAATGAATGTGACAGAGCTGAGAACTGTCGCGTGTTCATACACTGCTCACTTAATGCTCAGTTATCGTCTTTTGTGAGTACTCTTGTGACAAGTTTACCGATTAACGGATCCATTACTGTTTAATATGCTACAGTATTCTATATGTGCTAATTCAGTGACACTAACAACTCGGTAATCACGCAGAGTGACGGATGGTGAAACCGTAGGAAGAAATAGTACTAAAATTTGTGATTTACCAAGAAATTGATGTGAATCATTCCCTATGCAGAACAAAAATCATCGAGAGCATCGATTTCAGTTCCAAACTTCACACAAAAATGCATTCAGACGAACCTATTTGGTCGCGTAATAAAGTTCTCAAATTGGTGTTGAAATTAATTGTAGTTGAGTTAACAAAATAAGCCACATGTTTTGAAGCCACCATTGACGTTCGCTCATTGGATCAAAATATACTACAAATGGCCCTTCTCAAGTGCCCACGTTTCACTCCCACCCGTGTTTGCTATAAAAAACAACCGGCATCAAAATGAACACGTCCGCGATACGTTTCGGTTAATGGACATCGTTAATCTCTCCAAAACTCCGCCTAAGTACTGAACATACGTAAACTTTGAGCCACCAATTATAAAAAACAAATCTGAGTCTCAGAAACGCGATTTGCATTCCAAGCTAATCAAAACAGATGTACGGTTAAAATCGCAATGAAGTTACACGATAAAACAGAGAGCGATGAACGATTTCAAGATGTTATGAATATCCTAAGGGAAGCGTCTGACCAGAGGGGGAGTTTACGTGCAGGAGTTGGTAGACGGAATGCGGAGCACAACGTCGACGCGATTATTAAGTTGATCAAACTGAGACAGACATATGTACAGGAGTACTCGAAAATAAGTTGACTATGATGTCGATCAGTATGATTGGATTACTACCACACAAGCTGTTAGACGTAAGCCAGCAACCAAATACACCTCAGTACCATGAAAACACTTGATGCATCAGACTATAAAAGTTTGTACGAAGTTGTGAATGACGAGTTCGAGTATGTAAGCAAGGCCATAACAAAAGAATACATCTAGTAAGATCCCAATGTACTAAGGATCGCAAAAGTCCAGCAAATCAATGACGTTGGCAGTCCAAAAGACTGACCAAGAACGTATGTGAGACCTACACATGAGAACAATTTGTAGGAAGACAACTAAATCACGCTTACGAAGTTTGAAAAGTGAAAATTTAGTCTACAGAAAGAGATGTGACATATTTGCATTTTTTGGGGGGTATATCACTCACTCAATAATTAAGGAAACCCGAGAAACCATGCAAGCACGATCAGACCCATAGTCAGTGTAATGCATTATGCTGAAAATGTCAAAAAATAGAGACTCGATTGTACAATCAAAGATAATGAAACATCGCCATAAACTTTCTCAAGATCATACCTGGTCATGCGCACCTAGTGACCTATTGGGCTAAACTGGACGATGGGATGATCACGCTGGCAGTGTCACCCATGCCCGGTAGGACAAAAGATACAGTTCGGATAAACCAATCTGCCGGTCCTCCAGGTTGAGGGTTGGAAAGAGGCTGGCATTTTTTATGGAAGGTTTACTAGTTCCAGTACACTACCATCTATCCACTGCCTTACAGTGCAGGCTTTTAGGCTTAAGGCTTTGGTTGAGAACTCTAACAGTTCTCCTGTCTAGATCTGGGGGTTCTGGCAGTGTCTCAACACATACAAAGCAGTCATGGCAGTTAAGCATAAAGATGATGATGATAATCGTAATGACGATAGTCTGTGTGATCCGCTCCTACGTTTTTGACCGTTCCGTAACACCGAACTAGAAAGTGTCGAAATGACGTCTCATTACATTGAAATAGCATGAAAAACAAAGGAACAGAACCAGCTTACTTGGTTACATGGAGGCGGTCATTAGGATAAACCAACCAAATATCCGACTACCATATTTCCACTCGAGTAACCTCTTCACGCTATCGTTCAACTTTGATTTTCAACGGTTCTTGAATAGAAATACTGTTACTTCAAAGCGCAGCTTGACATCCTACCTCAGAAACATCATTTGGCGATTAACCAACCGCTACGTAAACGCCCAATTCGACAAAAACTGCACAGTAAAATTGCCAAACGCTCATTTCTGATCAGCGTGATCCTACCAGCTCAGTCCGCGTAATAGACATAATATAACGGTGTAATTTATCTCAGTGTTTGACAGATGGTCGATGAAACGGTTAACAATGCATGCTAAACGTAGTGAACGAACTCAACATTACTCATACGACGAAAACCCGGCTGGCGTAATTTTGACAAGGCGCTGAATCGGAGTTTCGCTCGCCCATTGACATTCACAAATGAAACAGAGCGTAGGATGGGCTTAAGTGTTGAACGGACTGTTGCAAGTTTGCTTCATTAAATGGGTCTGCTGATGATTTCACTTTTGAACGGCTACGACTGTGCAATGATCAGACGGCTTTAATATGCTGAGAAGAACAATTTTATCACTGAAACAAATCCGCATGACTGCTTCTATTTGCCTGAGCTCTCAGGTTTTTGAAACAGCTGGGCTAAACAAGTTTCGAGTCCCCCGAATGATTGATACGTGACCAACATCAGTGTGCAATATCGTCAGGATAGGACACTTAGTTTCGACCCCTGTGTACGGGACCAATGACTGAATCGTCACATCAGCCATAATGTAAATCAAACAAATAACGATAGCAAGTTTGAAGACTACTGTCACTTAACTGGTAGGGCCACAGTGAATACTAAATAGTCCACAACGATCTTCACTGTTCGGCTTATTAAAGAAATCTGCAAGGAAACAGTTGTGAATGCACAAATCAGTTGAATGGAAAACACATGGCCATCAGTTCGAATCCTATCCAGCTGGAGTGGTCTTGCTGGATGACGTCTGGGTGTATAGGGAAGAATAAACGGAAAATTTCACACAGGGCAATCAAGCAATCACAACAATCTGTCTACATCCGTCGACGATAGAGCAAATTATGCAGATGGGAACACTTACTGCACGCAAAGTACTGTCCCGACCGAACAAGTGTAACCGACGACGTCCGAGACAAAAATGTTCAATGATATGAAGAATTTCAGTCGGTTTGTCTTTAGCAGCATAGCCGCCGTACTTCGGGGCCTCTTCGATGATGAGATCGATGTCAATATTTGCATGTATGAAGTCACCATCGGTGGAGCGTCGAACGGTACCGTGGATGCCCATCAAACAGTGTTCCTTCGTGCGCTGAAATACGGCACCTGGTTCAAGTGCCTGGTGGCCCGGTTGGCCATGATTTGTTTTAATCCAACAAATGTCCTCACAACGTCTGAATCCCCATTTACGTAAGCACTAAACAGAAGTAAATAAATAATCAACAAAGAAGTTGAAACAGTTAGCTAAACGACTCGGACGGAATTACGCACAGCAATACGCTACAGTGTCACAACATCGAGTTCAACGTACTTTTGTCCAGACTATACAATTAAAGCGGCATATGGTCAATAGCTGAACCAAATGACACTGTGATTCGAATGAGAACAATGAAAAGCAAGCTGAAAGACTGAAAATAGTCTGATCGCAAGTGCGTCAGGAGTTGTAATACAATGTAAAATCGGGTAGCGCTTACAATTCACGAGGTTCACCATAAGAAACATGGAGAAATTATTGTATAAAGTGATAACCAAGGACGTAAAAAATGATGACAATGTTATTGGCAAACGGCCACATGGCTGATGGTCCCGATCAGGAGTGATTCGAGTTGTAGAATGAGCGTTAACAGCGACGGTTAAACTCAATCACTGACGCTGAGATTTTCGGACTCCGCAGGTAGTCAATTTTCCTGTCAGCACAAGTGACTGGCGATAAACTAAACACTCGGTTTCGTAAATCCGTTCATTTCCATCTGAGGCATTCACCTCAGAGATGCAAACGACAGTCGTTACACATCGTAATTGGTGGCCAGTGAGGTATATGATGCATATACTTCACAATTCTACCATTTTTGGATCGTTTAAGCGATGTTTCGCGGTCTAAGTAATCGATACCTATTACGTTCGAAACCTAGGAAGTGATTCTGTTTCTGCCAAGTTAAACCAATTAGCTCACTAAGTTGATTAAACAGCTATATGACTCGTTGGTTCCCAGGAGTTTATCAGTAAAAACACTAAATCATAATTTACGCTGTTGAAGAGGAGCACGTCGCCACAAAAATAAAGTCGTGAAGGGCCTAAAAACGTTTGGTAATGTTGATCTCGATGAATACAAGGTACAGTAAACACCCACAGTGCACACAAATAGTGTGTCACAAACGTCACAGACTGATGTACAAGTTGATATATTTAGCCAAGTAGACTAACACCGGCACGTTGTTCACACGATCATTCTATTGGATTCAGAGTAATCAACAGAGATAATGGGGGTCAAGCATAGCACATCTATCCACACTTTAACCACGACTAGTCCAGCAGTTTAAGTATTATATACTTCTACTTACTAAACAAATTGGAAGACTTTTCCACTATACAGACAACGAAATCAAAGCAGGTATCCGAAATTCTAGTAGCGACCTACTTCTTATTGCTACATTCTGACAAGACGATTTTGAGCCGACAGAGGAAACAGCCCATAGCGGATGTTTCTCAAAGTGAAAAGCTAAGACGGGAACGAACCGGTCATGAAGATATTTGAATAAATGAAGATTATACTTCACAGAATAATCAGTTTGTCTTTAACCAAGAAGTCAGGTAAATCGATATCATCTGCAAAACCCACACCCATGAGATTACTGCTCAAGAAATGTTCAACGGTATCATTAAAATTCTCAAGCATACCTTATAGAATACCGATCAGGATAAAAGTGGATAAGGGATTGAACATTGATAGTGGACGCCAGAAACGACGTCCAACGAACTGTTACTCCGTTTACAGTCCAAACGAAACATTCTAGGAGAGCATTACAAATCGAAATTGGCTTAAAGACATCAATACTTTTAAGTTACAATACTCATTTCACATACGGTAGAAAACAGAAGAAATGCCGATATACAAGGTCGAAAACTTGACTGAAAAATGATAACTTATGTTGGTTTCACCAAGTACAACCACTCTCAGACAGCCAATGTATGGCAGCACGTTGGTTTACGTAGCTTGTAGTAGAAAACCAACAATTAATCTGAAGTTGATACCAGACTAGACGTCTTTCCAAATTAATTCAGCTCTACTCATAAATAGTTGAAGTCGGTTTACGATTATTTTGGTGGCTTTTACTGTGATTTGTTGCAGAATCTTGTTTATATGGCAATTCAACTGAACGAATTAGTGTAGCCTACAGAAAAGCCTGCCCCGATTCATCCATGTATTTTATAATGACGCGATCACAAAACCCTGAGAACAAAAAGTTCCCTGGTTTCAGATCATGTGATCACAAACTGTGCAGAAAATACGAGTGCTTCGTAATGAGCATCAATCATCGTTGTCTCTTTCCAGTCATATCGATTTTCCTCAATCCGATCATAGTTTTATAAGCCACTGTTTCGGTTCACAGAAGCTCGAATAGCAAAAAAAAGAAGCCAACACCACAATTGTCTCGTGTAAATGAACAGATGAGAGCAGTTACAATAGTAAGCATCTGAGATTTGTGTGGTATATGATCAGAGAAGTTGTGGAAGTTGGAGGCTGATTCGGTTCAGTTAGGCCAACGTCGTAATTACCTTACCTAGAGAAATTTATTGGAAGAGATTAACTTACAAATATAGTATACACAGGTCACAAACATGAAACGATACCCAAAAACCCTAGAAAATCTTGATCTTCGGTCGACAATGTATTTACTCTTAAACCAAAGGTAACATATGAAACCGACGTCTGTGGATATATAGACTGTGACTAGTCTTGTAGGATACTATCTTAATTCGTGCAGAAAAAGCGGGACGCTCCAATCAGAAAATGAAGGAGAAAATGCGCCAAAATTGTGTTTCAGCAGATTATGTCGTGAAAGGTTGAATTCAAGAACAGAATATTTTTCGAGCAGACGCCGAAAAATAAATCGTTCTTGAGAAAGATAGACTTTTCTCAGCAATGCAGTTGTTAACGGAGTGAGGTGATATGATGACGCGGGCGACGAAAGGTACAAGATCCGCGGATGATGTCCTTATCTTACTAGCGATTCGATTACTTGTTGGCCGATGTAGGTTCCTTAATATCAACCGCCTGAGTTGAGACAAAAGTGTTTTTATGAACTATACCAGATTTCCCCGCTATTTAATTTTATAAAACAACTCTCACAGTGCAACGTGTTTACACTTTGCTAGTGGACAAAATCTACCTCACATTGCTAGTCAACTGGACCCGGTCAGGCCCATACGAACATGGAGCACGACCGTATTCACCTATATACACATCAATCACTTGAAGACAGCTTGAGTAACGTTAGAAAATCTTATCCACTGGACCATCGGTGTTATAAACACGACTAATACCATTGTTGGTTGGTCAGTTTGTTCATGGTCCGATGATGTGAATGAACGTATGCCAACAAAACTGTGCATCTCCAATGTTCACTTTCAGGTCTAGAGAATAAAACCTTTGATCCCCAACAAGGAACGTTGTTGATCCAAACCTCGTTCGAGTTATTACCACTGTATGAACCCGAACATAGACGAAACCGGTCGAAGAGTGTTCATTTACGGGTAAGTATCATAAAACAGTATATAAGGGTTATCGTTTTCTTAAGGTAGCATGATAACCCAACACCAGTATGTATCATTGACCTTGTTCAAAATGAGCAGAAGTTATTAACAAATATGGTGATGGAGGACAATCTATTTTAAGCTCTAAGCATGCTTTAAAACAAACACAACTCATATTTGCATCGACATGATATTGCTCCGGGTTCTTGACAGTGTTACAATCGATAATTTCCAGTTTTTGACAAATCCGCTTTATAAAATGGGTAGACCAACACAGAAGTCGCTGTAAAAATCATATGTTGTGTGTGCGCACAAGGAGAAACTGACCTTCCGAGCAGCATCTAGGCCTTCCCCGGAACCGCACCAAATCCAAACAAAGGCACGAGGAGCAATTATCTGTTCGATTTCCAATCTTTCGATCTGTTTAATGAAGACGGGAATTGTAACAACAAAACATTCCAACGTGTAAGTATAATACGTAGATAAGCGGTTGAAAAATAGATACGGACCTCGCTAATGTTAGGGCTCACCGATGGCGTACACACATGCATAGATGTCTTATCTCGAGATAACACAGGACAATTGTGATAGTGACTTAAACCTATACATATACGATCCGGATTTCTCATTCAGGTTGTACTATCTTCATGTGATTCAGGTTATTCCCTCTTGATAAGTGGGATAGTTTAGGTAAAAAATAATCAAGTGGTCCGGTCAACACAAAACCCCAATAGCTTAATATCAGTGCACTACAAACGACCACCAGTGAATACGTTGTTTACACGAGCAAGGCGAATTAGTACATAGGACAGTCTTGCGGAAAAAGTAGATATCAATACTTTCGTCTTAATGGTCACCCTAAAAGGTTCGCCCACAGCTCGGTTTTTTTTTTGTGAGGCATAGGCATCTTGATGTTCAATGTATGAGTCTAGACGTAGCTATTTTTAGTAGTCAGGTCCCTCTCCCTCTCCTTCATTATTCTTCTCTTTCTCCACATACAGTTTGCTTTTTCCTATGGTTGTGTGGAAGTTAGACATCGGTGAGAATCACTGAGATACTGCTGTCCATGATGAAGATGATAATTGTCAAAATAACAAAACAGTCGAGTTATGCGTCCTAGTAGCCTAGTCTTAGGCACGGCGTAGGCTGGATATATATATATATATATATATATATATATATGTATATATAACTATCGAACGTGGTTCTAAAAGCGCGATAATAAACAAATCAGATGAGCAGTCATTTAAGACCATGCTTACGAACGCATAAAACAGTGCAGCGGGAACGTGATAAATCTTCCAGTTAATTCGGGCAGTAAGATAGGTAGAGTGTTATAGTTATTCTTATAGTCAAGTATGATACACTGCGATAGGAGACCGAATATAAGTAATGAAATCGGATACAGTTTAATTGTTTACGACTGATTTAGAGTTTATGGAAATCAAATAAATGTAGGTGTATCAAGTGGTTGCGAATAAGAGCGGATAGGGCAAACCAACGCGTCAAGTTAATTTCGGAGATAAA
Source organism: Paragonimus heterotremus (assembly GCA_013368495.1). Classification (NCBI taxonomy): domain Eukaryota; kingdom Metazoa; phylum Platyhelminthes; class Trematoda; order Plagiorchiida; family Troglotrematidae; genus Paragonimus; species Paragonimus heterotremus. Next base: position 10,075 of record LUCH01004002.1, on the reverse strand, counting down.
AGTATACTACTATAAACATACAAGTAGAGTAAATGTCAAATGTGACATTAAAATTCACTATGATGATCAAATGGATGCTCCATACAGCTGAACTATTGATAAGTAGTTTGGCACATTCGATAATTTAGAAGAGATCCATTTGCGAAAAATCTGGATTTCGGCTGGATTCGAACCAACGACAGAAACACCATGCTAAAACGCGGCAAGCGTTGAGCGTGGCTTCGTAGCTCTTCTAAACAGCTGTATCAGTTTAGAAGTTAGGAAAACCTTCAACCAAAAGAGAACAGACTATTGGTGCCACCATACATTGTGTCTACGGATTCAAAAGTAACTACTGATAAAGTTACGCAGGGAAAGTCGAAAGGTGCCTGATATAACGCGTCTTTCCTTTGCCGAACGTTCCAATACGGCTTGACTGCTTGATCTGAGTCCCTGCTATGCGGCTTCGCCTAGTCTATTTGCGCGGAGACAAGAAGAACACGGTTGCGGACAAACACGCTGTATTGCCAAATACCAGTTCGATAAATGAATAAAATGCCTGTAAATATATATCATGAAATAGTGGCCAAATATGGCCATTTATTTGTTGAATCACTGTCCGCTTGTTTAGGCCACTTCGCTATCAAGTGGCCAATTAAGGTCAATTCCATAGGCGTTAGTTTCTCGGGCTAGCCTGACACCCACACTCACTTGCACGTATGCTCTTGGCGCGACACTCACGCTCACTTTCAGGTCTCCTGCTTGCACCACACCCACGCTCACTTTCACGTCTCGTGCTAGTTGATCCGACGTGCCCCTCAGTGATTTGTTGATGTGTGATTTCGTCAGCCATCATCGAAGGCCTGACTAGTTTGCAATGATGACTGATTTCATCAGCCGTCACCAATGTCCTGACTAGATTGTTTTGGTGAATTTGCCTCCTAACAGTGCCTCATCTTCAGAGCGAAGGAGCATTTGCCTAAGTTGGTGAAGTCCGTGTCACCGGCAAGCAACAGTGTTGCAGTCAGCTTCTACAGTCGCTAGACCCGTCTTGAACACTGGCCACATCAGCGATCCAGTCTGTGTATTTGGAATCCTATTACGCTATTCTTATCCGAGATTCGTGTGGGTTGTCGAAGTAGCCGTAATCAGTCCGCTCAAACCAGTTCTGTGTGATTATAAATCATTGATTGTGAAGTTGGCTCTTCCATGGACTTAGTGACCTAGCCAAGCCCTCCATTCTAATTGTTTGCTATAAAAGTCAACTAATATTATTGTGAATGGGGGCACTGATGAGTCAATACGAAACATGTACATTTATCTATCTTTATTTCTAAACGGTTTTGTTCAAAATCCACCTCGGCTTATTTTCTTCATTCTAAGGGGCGTATGTCACAAAACCCCATAAGGCAACCTTTTTCCAGAAATGAAATCACAGTTTCCAAATCTGGTGGGCTCCTTAGTCCACTATACTTCTTATTCACTTCATCAATGACATAGTAATGAGTTGCCACCTTCTGAATTTCAGTACTTTACCTGACACTCTTGATCAAGGTGTAATTCGCGCTCTTCTTCAACGGTCTTCACGTTGTTCATTCAAAATTTATCAAGGACCACTGAATACTTTTACATACAGTCGCGTGTGATCCATAATTCCCACCAGCCATGGTGTTCTTTGAGAAGCCACGTTAATCCATACGTTTGTAGGTTCGATATCTGTGTGCATCTTTAAAATTACGTTCCTTTAAACCGTGCAAATCCGAGTTGGTGTGTTGGCCACCCACCAGAAACTTGGGACTGAATTCCCCGTCGAAACGCAATTCGCAATTAATGTATTTAATTGTTCTTCCTTTATCCATACGGATTTTCAGACCATGTCGAGATGCACCTCAGCCAAGTATCCTGACTTACCTTTAATCTCACTTGACCAGGTCACATCTTTCTTTACCTGACGTTAAAAATCAAGCATTCTGCTTATTATCACAATCTCCGTCGTAGAAAACACTGTTCTCTTGTGTCAGAAGTTCATCTAAAAATTTGAAGTCTATATATCACTTTCTTAAGAGTCTGTTTAGAACAGGCGATTCAGCTGCTTTCTTCTAAAAATCTTACGATAAATTTTGCGATAAATTTTGTCACAGAGTACTTTCTAATAGTTCACATCCGTTATGTGCATCTTTATTTTTAACGTTCCTGTCAAAAAACCTGTCGGTTGTTTAGACTATTCTTTGTATCAATGTCAACATATAAGGAATCAGTTCTTTATTATTTATTCCACAATCCTTGAAGCAAACAGTTCCTGATGGTGTCAAACAGCGACTTGAGAAGTCTCATTTTATGTCAGCTTATCCATACACACATTGTTTTTTTTCGGCTGGAAAATGATCTACCAGGTGCGATAAAACTCTAAGCAGAAAAACAAACATGAAAGCAAACAACAACAGTCGACCAGTTGAGCTAGCGTTAAAAGGTAGGGCATGATATCATAACAACCCCCCGCAGCATGGTTGTACAACAATTACCAGACTATAGGAAGCTTGCGAGTTTCACAGTTCTATCCAAACTACGTGTACACAGAGAAATAATTATGGAAGCATACCTCTTCCCATGTCCAATGTTGGTCAAACACAGCACCAGTCATTCGATGGTATTCCTCAAGCGGGGGCTCGATCAATACCACGTCGAATTTCGATTCAAGTTCATTCAGATCAAAAGTCTTCAGATCTGCACGCAGATACATAGGCGGAGTGGCTTTGGACTGGATAAGCTCATCCTTTAGCCGGATCAACTCGCGTAGCTTTGGGTACTCTTCGAAGCGATTACGAAGACCTGTTCGAACGTGCAGAACAATCGTAAATAAAGAACATGTACAGGGGACAAATATTTTTGAGTGCAAGATATGCGAATATAAACCGAGAAGGATATACACGTGAACGGCCTATTTGTCGTCTTCACTCGTGAAGATCTGAGATAACGCGAAACGGCAAAGCCCAGTTTTATAGAATATTTCCTAATCCAAATGAGTGGGATAGATAGACGGAACGGAAGTGAATAGAACAACAGAGTTGTCTGGATTCTTAAACTGGCGCTAAAAACAGGATGTTCACATTTTCGTGGACTACTCTGTGTGAACACACCAGGCACAAAGAAAAAAATAATTTATATCAGTTTTTCCTTCAAATGTCCTTTAAAGAGACAATGTTCTTGATGAAATGCCCGTGAAGACTTCCATCAAGTCAGAATTTAAGCGGGTGATGAGCCTAAGTGAATCAGCTTCACTGAAACGCGGAGCCTCTTTGTTACACTCTCGTGATTGCAGTAATTCATACACACTACCCATCTGGATAAAAAAGTAGAAATCAAAATGCATGAAAAGTTAAAACTGATGAGAAGAACACAACTGAGGTCAACTCTGAGGTGACCACAGCAAATGTTAATTAGAGGGCAAAATGGAGTGGAAATGAGCAGACCTACCAGTATCTCTGATGAAATTTTGGGGGCGTTCACCGGTATCGACGAAATGTTGACAATAATCATTGTGCGGATTGGCACTTTGAGTTCCCTTTGGATGAAAAACACAAAGTTTAAAATGTAATATGACGAACAGTCACAGGTTCGGATTGACAAAAATGCTCGACACTATACGGAGAATAAAAGTAGCTTGTGAGCATCTAATGAGCTAAAGGATGCCAGTTCGACCTCTCACTACCTCTAATAGTTTTCGCACCTTGATCATTATACGTAAATTGTTGTTTTTCATGGTATCAAACATAATATGATTTGCAAATTAAGTAATCGGAGGCTGTCGATGAGTGGTCACTAATTCGTATTCATACGTGAACGACCATTAGCCTAGCCAGAGTACTATAGTTGAGCCAACTGTTCACCGTCGTAATAACAAAGAATACTTTGAATGATTTATCGAAAAGGAGGCAAAAACAATGAGTAAAACGCGATCAAATGAAAGCAGTGTTGTGCATAGAGGTTAGCTACCATCTTAAGTGGTTTTGCAATCAGAGAGATATCAGATATCATGAGGTATGATAGACGGAAAGGCAAAACCTGACAGCCACACTTAACGGAGTATCGAGGGTGTACATAATTTGTTGGTGTTGGTTGACGATTTCGTGACTTTACCATACAGTTGATGAGTTCGACAAATAAGCCCATGTGTGGTAAACGGTCAGCTTACATGCGGACGACGTGACCCAGAGGTAACAAAATGTGCATGTGTGTTTGACCAATTGATAGTGTATCCAAAGTTATTCTCAATACATTTAGGCGAACAGCGCGTCCTTCAGGTGATCCCCTGGACTGGAATGAAACAACCAGAGAAGGCGGCGACAGACAGACACAACTAGTTTGTTGATATCTGAGTCACGGTAGGGTCACATTACCCAATCACAGAGTAAGGTGGATTACACATTAAGCAATCGGACAGCAATCGGACGATTTCTCGACGTCGCAGACTGGTAAAGACAACACTTGCCCTTTTCAGTCTCACCGATATCTTATGAGTACTATTACAGGCTGAAGAAATGATTTTATCCGAGTACACAGAACAGGTGAACCGCTGACAATAGACAACACTTCAGGGGGAACGCCCTATTTACCAACAACACTCTGTACTTTGAAGACGGTACACGGATTCTGTAGGAACCAGCCCGGTAGTTTACTTTATTCAGGGTAGTCTGCATTCCTTCGGTAGAGGAGCTAAGAAAATCGATGACTTCCGGATATTTCACGTCGGTTAAACTAGCAACAGGAATAAACACCATACCAAACCGAATGGATTCTCTGGGCGAATCTTCTAGATTGTTGCCAATAACAATGTTGAACCGAAAGAGATAGACGGAACGGGCCCGATAAAAACCACAAGAAGCGATGAATACTCGAGATAGTTGTCCACAAATCCTCGCCTTGCCAGAAGAATGAACATATTTCTGATCTTAGCGCAACCTACTTAAAGGAGGCGGCGCCAGAAAAAGTTTCAAAAAACGAATCTAAAGGCAACCTTCAGGTGTAAAATGACCAAGACTGTCGGCTGGATGTAAGTGTGTCAATGCTCCAAAACCCATCGAAAAGCAAAAGTATTAACAGAGTATCGTCAACCGGAGCGGAATCCGGTCTGTCCTTCACGTATATGATTTTCCTTGGGTTTAGTGAGCCGACGAGACATAAGCCCAGTAAGTAAGTTGGACGTAACAGACATTAGACTGAGACCTGTGCGGTTGACACATGGACTTCGAACCTCCGTCGTGAAAACAGCAATCACTGTTAATAAGCATCAATCACGAGGTA
>LUCH01004001.1:36085-53571 GCA_013368495.1 Paragonimus heterotremus | reverse complement strand
TATTCTTTGATACTACCATATTTTGGTTATTTTTATCGTTTGACTGATTAGGCCACTACACTACGCGTAGTTTCACACCAACGTTGATATCCGTAAGTGAGCAATGACGCTTCTCGCATGTTAATGTACCATGAGTACGCATCATACGAACACACCAGTTGATACATTCATCGTAACAAATGTCCGACTGGAACACACATCTTACTCTTGTTTGTCCATTTTTATTATCACAGAATCACACGCGCATGGTAAATTACGTAGATTACTTTACGAAATGACTCAAAGCTCTCCTAACCATGAACCTCACAACCAATGCCGCCGCGTGTCCACTTTAGAACCTTTGGACTTCCGAATTCGGTTTGCCAGAAATTTTCGGAAAAGGTCGTGGTGAACAATTCAGATCACAGTTCTCATCGTCAACCTATAGCTAAGACTAAGTACACTGGACAGAAGGTCACCCGATTGCTTTATTTGGGACTCTGTTCAGTTGAAATACAAAAACTCGACTATTCATTGGTCAAATTTGAGTGTGTACAAAAGTTTTCCACTCATGCCGTCCTAATTCGTCAGCCTATCTGGCTAATTTTACTGATCTTTTAAATTACGCTCAATGTCTCAAGAGGTACATAGGTAACAACAAAACACCTAATACAAGGCAAAATACTCACGTTTGGTTTATTCTTTTGGACTGGATGTCAGACATACGAGTTCTTCCGAAACAATCTGATTAAGCCTTCTGACAAACAATGACACAATGGTCCCTTAACATTGATGCAACACAATTCAGACTACACCAATAGGGAAGAAGGTAATCTCACAGACACGGTCTGACTGAACCTTCTAAGCACAGTGCAACTCGGAAGCATTTTACAGCTACAACATCAGCTGCTTGAGAAGCGCCATAATATTCGCACAACGCGCAAAACCACGTCGATCTATTGGGACATTTGGAGATAACCGTCTTCTGTTGAGGTTAACAAGAAGTTAGTGGGGCTTGCGAAATCCACTGGGCATCCACTCAATATTATTTGTCGAAGCATTTCCACAGGTTACATTCGGAAGATATATCATGCCAACGACTTACATTACGACACCTGTTTTATTGTGTCATAAATGTTATTATGATTGTATTACATGTGCCCAATAAACATTCATTTCTTCTCATATAAATGGGTGGAATACAGGCAAAATATTGGTCCTGTTCACCTATATCACGGTACGATCAATCAGTACGGAGTAAGCCTGTGATTAACTGTGAGAGATAAACCGCGAAAGTCACTAAAGGCCAAATTGTTCATCTGTCCAACAAGAAACATTGTCACATTTGGTGATAGCAAATCCATATGTTTACGTTCATCCTAAACAGCGACAAAAAGGGAGTCTCGATGTGTTGATAACAAGTATATGGTAGACTCTCAGATGCGTATCTGTTTAGGCGAAATGATGAATAGAGGATTGTGAAAAATGTAAAGATACAAGCAGATTGGAAACTCCGCGAATTAACTCTCCATGAATTCGTGAACACTTCTATGACAAACTTACAAGTAAGAACGGAGGAATAACCAGAAACGGTGGTCCACACAACGCCCATCAGTTTGATATTTCAATATGTGCCCTCCCTGATAATCGGTTTTCATTATCACAGATCGATTTCAATCAAAATAGTCTTAATCAAAATATAAAACATACTAATCTGAGTAGTCTACACTCAAGGATAACACGTGAAGCATCTGACCCTCATCCCAGCATAAACCGTTTCAGTGTCGTTCACATTTTTAAAGATGAAGATTCGGGAGTGCCACAACATTGTAAATATTACGCTGGTCGAAAGCATTCAGCTGTCCGAGTAGGACTGCGCTCCACTGAGTACGGTTGTTTCGTGAACTAATGAAAAGTTGGATTGTGCGGAACAGGTACACAGTGCAACCATAATACCGACAATTTATCAGTTGTTGCAGTAAATGTGAAGCCCGTAGTGTTCGTGAATAAAGTATTATTCATACTGCTTAGCCGTCTACTTTGAACATGATGGGAAATTTGGAACTGTGCTAATTCATGTACGTTCGACACACATCACGGTTATGATTTCATTGCAATCTTCTGAACTAACGGTATATTGAAGCTAACATTCATTGCTGCCAATCTCTTTGGCCCGACACCGACGCAAACACGATCATACACGTTTAGCATATTGACAATGAACGGCATAATACACACACACCGTGAAAGGATGAGCGAAAGAATATACACATGTGTGTTTCAAAACCGCTCTAACAGGCGGATGTTTGATGAGAGTTTAAAAGGAACCGAAATGGGCGTCAACACGTTCACACTATGTTGAACACGCACGTACCACATGTCTTATAAGTAGGTTAACACGTTGGCTCAGTCCTAGACAAAAGACAGTTAATTTAAATACACATTTATTCGTAACTTACGGTCGAGACCAGCAAGCGAGCACGGGTTGGATCTGAATTGTATGCTCCTGCATTGTCGGCGCCGTCTTAGTTTTCGTTTGTGTAAATCGTGTGCATTGCTTACTGGGCCTTTGGTTCCCTTTTGTTTGTAATGTTTCTCTTTGCACGACTGTTGCTGCAGCCTCTACTTCGGAAGAACATTGTCCTCCGATGTCTCCACGTTGCCCTAAAGTTGGTCCGCAAGTGTAACGGACGATCACAGTAAAGACGGTGTGTTTGTGTGTTACACAACCACGTGTTCATGTGTTCGTTTGCGGTAGTTTCGAAATACGTAACAGTAATAAGAAATGTACTTAGATCAAACCCATAGCTAGCTTATATGCAGTAGTAACAACTCAGCACGTTAGCCAACGGAATTCTAACGTGATCAGTATCCGTACAATGCAATAAAACAACAATAGCATATAGTGTTACGTTATGACTTACAGTTATCACATCACTGTATCGAATCACATAGGCTAAACTGTTCCGAGGGATGACGTTTGAAGTTGCATATCACGCACTTTCATAGAGGTCTCATGAAAACCTTCCCTAATTTCTACCTGAAATATATTTCCCTCCATTCCATTTCCTACTGATGTATCGAAAGCATAGGCATTTACTTCTTTCTGCGATGATTTTCACCTGGTTTTCTCCTCACCGTTTATACCAGCTTCGTTTCTACCACTGGCATCTTTGTGGTTTTGTTTCGGAGAAGTATAACTTACTTCGTCTTAGGAACCTGCTATGTGACTACTAACACTGACAAGGCTGGACCGAATGTAGTGATTTCACTGGCTGTATCATGCCCAATTTGGACCACACCGATATATCGACCAGGCTATTCATCGACCATTTTCTATCTAGAGCGCTTCAACTAGGTGTTAAGCGATAGTGTAATGGAAACGTTTCAGCAACTCATTTGTTAGCCCCCTAAATGAAAAACAGATGGGCACGTATAGAAGTATACGAGAAGCTTCTCTCAACCGTTTGATTAGGAGATAAACGACGGAAAGCTTATGTGCAGAATCATATTTTTGTCACAGAATGTAATAAATGTGTTGGATGCAAACAGAATTTCATTGTCCGACATTTAGAAGCAGCAAGACGTTTGCTTCAGACGAACATTGGGTTAATAAAGAGCATACGAAACACTAAGATATCTAACCGTTTCAAGGTGACAACGAAGCGGCTATTAAGCAGTGGGTGGATGAACAGGCAGGAAAAATTTCCACACATTTGCAAATGCTCACATGACAAGCATAGACCTGTGGGTATTAAAACACTTATTAACTGCGGTTTACCCGGGGCACAGCAGCCATGCGATTGAAGACCTACCATTCCAGCCGGTTAGTCCTCATTATCACAAGCAAATTTTTGTCGGCTAAATTTCGAATGTTATTTACCATTTAACATCTTAGGTACTTGTAAGCTGATGAGAATAAACAGGAAGTTTGTACCACCTTATAATATAAACCGTGAACGTTCTCGTGGCTAAGGATGTCAAGTTACCGTCTGTATAGCGTAAACTAGATACATCTAGCTCCTAGAGACTGAACGCACTCAAATGCCTGAATGCTTTGTGAATGAATGTACAGTTGAGTTTTGCAGAACGATTACACAGCCATGTAATAAAATAGCATAATACCGATGTTTCATCCTGTAAAACAATTTTTTATCATGGTAAATTTGAAAAGTGAAGTGAGAAACGCCATGTTGCACGATTTATGCCATGACAGGTTTCGTTGCATCTTCACCGATGTTTTCCTTAGGTTACAAAATTTTGTGGAATCGAAACAGAACTGCAAAGAAAATGCAATTACAATAACACTTCATGCAGCTTTCTGGAGACCTCAGAAATTCCCCCTTTTCCCCTCCATATCTGCTACCGAAAACCTGGCAGGAATATATTTAGAACCTCACTGGTACTTGACTAATTGAACCCGTCTAATCACATTACGTTGTCTTGATTTTTCCTCTTGTTAGAGCTAATCAGTAATACAAATGCTTGCCAAGGCCGCGACTAGAACTCCGGCCACGCTTTTACCAGTGAACCGTGTTGATCATCGCGCTACTGACCTCACGTCATGCAGGACAGTAGTATCATATCTGAACGTTCACCCTGATTTGCATGAGAGTAATGAACGGGTTGATCGATCGTCATGATAAGATGCGAGCTCTGACGAGAGCAAGACTAGCGTCTAGGTGAATCTTTTTCAACGGAGACTGACAGATATTTCTGTCTTAGTAGAAATTCTGCTACCAAATATGAGGAACGGTCAACTTGGAATAGCTATGTCCAAGCAATTCTTCTCTTCCTTATTTAGAAGAATCATGTAAATTGGATAATATTGGGGCAACTTAGTTGTTGATTTTTGAGCTGTTCTCTGTGTTCATATGGGTTATGTTGCGCCAGAGTAGGCTCATGTTGCGGAAAAAGGTATCCTCGTCGCCCCCTCTTGTAGCATCATATATTCATAATGAATTCCAGCATAGAAAAGCTCAAGTCTATGGCTTTCTGAGAAGGGACTGACTGAAAGGCCGCCGTCACTCCCAAATGAAGTTCAGTATGTGCTGGTGCAAGCATAACACCTCCGTTTGGCGAGTGATGAAAAATGGCTTATGCTGATGAGCAGTCGCAATTTGGATGCCGTGAGCTGAAGAGCCGTGAACATTTGCAGTCGTCCGCTTCCACAATGAGCACAGTGCGCACTGTCGTGCAAACAACAACATCTCAATGAATGCGTTTTGCTGTCTAACATTCAGTAGACCACCATCCATGCGGTAGTCAGGCCGAACGTCGTCCGTTTTGTTTTGAAAGATGACTGTCAGCACTGTAGTGAGCCATAAGCCAAATAAAACTGTAGCAAAGATAACTGTGCTTCACGTCACTGACAATATGAACATCCTGGCAGTTCAGTCAGTAAGGTGTCACATTCGCCTTGATACTCATATGCAACGGGTCATTGTAATTGACGAACATAAATAATGAGCTCACCATTTTCGCCGTTGTTGATAATGTTTCGTGGAGCACGGAATAAATACTTTCGCTGGAATCCGTAAGGGGAATTCACAACAGACAACTGCTTTCACTACACTTTTCGTGGAGATGGCGAGTGGCTAACATTATTTCAGCGGTACTGCCACTAAGTCAGAATCCACACTGCTTCTAATGGATACTCTTTCTCAAACCGTAACACTTGGTCGACTGATCAGGTATTTTACAAAAACCCTTCCTGCACCGATTAGCAAACTACTGCCTTGATAACCGTCTGAATGTTGCTTTCTACAATAACTGTTGAATAAACGTACAGAAAAGGTATCATTCTACGTCCGTGGAATCGTTTCCCGTTTCGAGATGGATTGAACCAATTGGGGTGGGATGTCTGAAGCTTGTTCGCCATGATTCAAAAAATTTCTCTTGACAACCCATGTTAATTCGCAGCCCTATCGTTTCAGAATCTTCCAATTGCTCACACAAAACCCGTCACGTTCAGAGCGAAAGTAAGTAGCTTTTTGATGTTTTGTTGCCACATATTATTTACTATCATCTAGTCTATGGTAGCAGGCCCATTCAGTAGATTGCTATATCGTGTGCACTATCCTCTCATTAAACCGTCTGGTTATGCGCACTAGTGCTATTGTCCATTGGATGGACGAAAAAAAGCACGCTTCAAAACTGTTATAGAAATATCTGTTTTCGACGTCCTTCATAATCACACATTACGTCATACCAGTGTTCCGTTAGTCATTCCTGATTGTACGAAGCCCTTCAATGAGTTGACGACGAACATAAAAGACTGCTGTCTATTTGTTCCGACTACTTGTATGCATTAATGAAGTAGTAGACATTTCATTTTCATTATGTATCAATTCCCAGATAAATGCATCGATGTCGTTAAACTAGCCAGACGTTTGTGATGTTAAGTGGAGATCGTCTAGATGGTTAACACCCTGATGCACTGATTTTCACAGATGTGGTCTTTATGACCAGCGACGACCTCACATTAGGCATCAGTTCTCGTCTTTAAATTTTTCAGTCTTCCAAACGGCACGTTGAAGTTTCCCAGTATAAACGCTGGGTCAATCACAGATGTTGACCGGTTTTTGGTAGAGCTGTTACCACAAAAGTGACCCATTGCATCATAAGTGTGGCAAGTGGGTGGAGCACAGACACAAAAAATATAGCAGACGTACCTCGACTACGTCCCAGACGCATGTACATAATTGCAAGGCTGATAACACGTTGCTCGTCTATCATAAACAAAGAAGTCATATACACATTCTTTCAATTCAGATTACAACTCTCAGAGTTCTGTGTGCAAATTTCCAGTCGTATTCAGAAGTGCATGTATCTCAGTCTATTATATTCGAGATTTGCCAAGTTGTTAATCGGTAAGAATCGCTCACTTCACTGTGATCGGAATTTACTGCAACCGCTACGGTTGAGTTTCACTGTACATGTACTCGTTGTATTTCATACCGTTATCATGCCACTAATCTCTAATTAATCAACTGGTTATTGTGATCAGAGTTCCTTCTCTGAATTGTTGCGGTCAAGGTCATATTGTTTTCATATTTTGCCTGTGGAAACCAGCAGAGTTAACGTTGACATTTTCTTTCCCAGTTGAAGCAAACAAAATTCAATTCATGACCGCTGGCTAATGAAATCTTATAGTATCAATCAAGGTTATTCCTCCCAAACATCCAAAATATTTGGTACGAACCCTTAACTTGCCAGTTTACCCAACCTCATTCTATCGCGATTCGGAAGTCGTAACGAGAAGACGGTGAGTTCGCAAGCAAATTTTATTTGATGATCTACTCACCTCACAATAAGCAGACTTCAGTTTGAACGGATAAATTTGCCAGGGACAAGAACGTAAGGAAACTTTAAGCACAACTGCATGCCAGCCGCCAAACAGGACGAAAGTCTATGGAACCTCTCATCGATCTGCTACGTTCGAACAAGCGTTTGACTAGCTGGACAGCGTTTACAACGGTAACGACTAAACTATTGTTATTCTGGGGGAATATAGCATACAATACTGAAGATGATGCAGATTCGCTATACAGCCACGAATGAAGCTACGGCTCCCACGTTAATACACTGAATTGGTGTTACAGGTTCTTAGTGAATTCACATCCACAATGGTGACTTAAACACGTATGGCGGTAGTAGCAAAGCAGCTCTCATGTAGCAGCCAGTTTATGACTTTAGAGAGGTCGGAGGTGATCCAACTACCATCATCCGGTAGTGCTGCTGAATAACACTGGCGAATAGTGCAAATAATTTTACGCAATATTCAGTAGTTTTGCTATCAACAAAGTATTAAAAACCGTGGCTTTGGATTTTGCCAAAAAGCTGCTCGTAGTCTTTTTTTCCGCAGAAAGAAGGAAGTTGCTTCATCACAGATCAAATGGTGACCGAGATATCTGCAAGTCCTGACGGGTAAATTTGCTTGAAATTTTAAGGACAGGGTTAGCTGGGGAACGGGCAATATCTGAATTTTTGGTTCATATTAATATAGAACGTTTGTAGAAAGGGGTTTAAACCGATTTGGGGAACCACAAGGGTCTGGCAACGTTATATGAATGACAAGCTCTTTTTCACCACATTTTTTTCTTACCTCGATATAGTCAAGGCAATTATCAGATTGACCGCGAAGTTTGAAGTGAGCTGGGATGAACTATTACTTGTTGACGGTTATGTTCACAACTTATACGGCACCTTCAGACTACAGATCATCATCAGCCCGTAAATTTGAGAGACGGTCTCGGTCGCGTATGTGCCCATCCTATGCAGGGCTTTGCCAGTACAGTCATTTCACTATTCTGCTAGGCGTTGAGGCTGTGTATGGACACAAAGAAAAGTCTGACTAAAGTGCTGGTTTGATTGGTTCGTGAGGGTTAGACATGTATTTCTGAGGGCGGTTCATAGTAATATTTGGTTATAATGACAAGTAAAACCGCGAGAAAGGAAATACTGTGACCAGAATTTACTCGTACAAACCATAAAGTACGGTTTGTCGGATCGATCTGATCGACTTACTTGGGTGGCCGAAGGCTTTGATCACTTAAAAAACAAACAAAATTTATCTTGTACTAAATGTCCTAGTTAGTTTTCTCTTTCGTCGACCGATTTCGAAATCATAAAGCAACAATATTGGTCAATCTTTCAAAATCTGAACAGTGCTCACCTACAATGGTGACAGCGTACAATGTACTTCGGTAAATTTCCACTGTTTTTCACAAACTGAAATCCACATTTTTACCGGTAGTTCACTCGGATGATAATCAAATCATCCGCCGCCTAAAAAATGCGGATCTCTTTTTAACGCACGTCCAAATACATCTATTCGAATACCACATTGAAACAGTTTCGTACATCTTCTCTGAGGACCCAGTTGAAGTTCGAAAATTCCCATTGCCTGTTCCACACACACTTGTGTGTGAAATTCTTTGATTAATAAATCCTCATCCAAAGCTGCCTGAGCGATGATTTGTGTGTTTTTATGTCAGTCAGCCCCGCTTTGAAACGTTATTTTTCAAGCCAGTTACCAACCCTCTTCTCACACACCACTCGTGAGTAGCGTCATCATTGGTGGATTCCATATGAAACAGGGGCCGGCTGGGTAACTGAGTTCAAGAATGAAATGTCCGAGCTGCTCGCGTGGCTTCGTAGCTCAGGTGGTAAAACTCTTGCCGCGGTTGAGTGTGTTGTTTCTGTCGCTGGTTGGAATTCAGCCGAAGCCTTGATTTTTCACAGCTGAATCTCATCTAAGAAAGAGCATTAACAGAGTAATTGTTCATTCCGCACAATCTCTGACGTTTGTTGAGATGACTCTTAGGTGAGTTCCAATCTTTTTACCACATTACTATTTGGTCCATCCCACAGGCAAGTCGATCTCGGGAACACTTCATGTGACTATATCGATCCAAATAGCTTCTTGCCATCACACGTGAATTGGGGGATGGACAAAAAGTGTATCATTGACAATCCATGATTTCAACTTATCCAACTGACAGAATTTGTAACCATTATAAGGAGCAGTTATATAGCTAACAATGTGCCTTTTTTCGAATCAGTCAACCTATATTGCTTTCTAACGCGATTGATAAATACAAACCAAAATCGGTACTCAGAATTGAGTGATATATACATACATATTGGGTTAGGGCGAAACTTACTGGGGGATTTTGATATTTTGCTCAGAACCATACGATCTTACTTCCTTTCAGTTATACCACATTTCCCTGGTCAAACCATAATTTGGCGCCTACATGCTGCTCTCGACACATACACTCGACCTAGTACAGGTACATCAATCTGTCATTAAGTCGTACATGTTCATGTTGGTTTTGGAGTTCCGTGTCATGGTGCTAAAGTTGGGAGTCGCGCTAATGTGTTTCTAATGTGTTTCTCGATCTTATCGATCCAATCAGGCTCCCTTAACCGTCAGGCAATAATTGTACATAGGAAGAACTCAAAGCAACGCCAAACTGATGGACAGAATAGGATTTCACTAAGCAAAAAGGGCAAGGGAAAAGATAGACTGTTCTCATGAATGAAATAGATTATTAACCAACAGTGTAACAACCCAGATCAGGAATCAAACAATGAGCGAATCCACTATGCGGCTGTTTGTATCTTGTTCCGGGTGTTTTTATGATCTTGACATCGATAAACTGGCAGTCTGGGCGATGTGGACGAATACAGTTTCCCCTCTTGACTGGGTCGCATACACGGCATCGCTCAAAGTGAGCGAGTTACCACACTACGACAGTCGACGCATTTCTATTTTCAACAATAGAAAGTCGTAGTTTAGAAACTTCAGGTGACGGAACATTCTAGTGACATCGCCCACAAGAAGAACGGATATAGCACATAACGGCGATTACTGTATGACTGTTTATGTCAACACATTTTAAACTAAAATTTTCCTTTGGCTGTTCTTATCTTCCTACAAGATTATTTGTATGCACATCTCCAAACAAAGCAGCCTGAACGCGTCATACCATATCGATTGATCGACCCAATTTCGGGTGGTATCAGGGTGGGTGGAGATATGGTTTTGTTCAGCCAATCAGATTTCAGCCGTGCAGTCAAACACCTATATCCTATCTGTACTGTATTTTCTTGTGTCTGCTTTACGATGCCCCTCGTAATGTGATTTGATTTAACGCCCTGAGTGCAATATATGACGGTTGCATTTGATCCGCTGTTCGTCTTGTCTGACATGTATGATAATCATTTCGCCCCAAAAACTCGGATTATGTGTGGCTCAAGTCTGATTGGTGTTTCAAATAACCCGTGTTGCTAAGTCTCTTCTTCTTGTTGATTCTTGGCCAAACGATTCAGCGCGTCATGAAATGGACAGTTCAATAAAAATAACGTTCAGAAACTCATAATTCCTGAGATAGGCCGACAGAATTTCATTCAGTCCATTTTGGTTCATTAAACACTGTCTGAACAAGCACCATCATGCACATAGACCTGTTTTCACATAACCGTGACCTGTCCTTAATAGCACATTGCAGAACTAACTGAAGAATCACGGAATTATCATCAGCGTTGAAAGTAGGTCTCATACTGTAAAATGAATGAATATTACCAGGTGGCTAATAATTGTATAAGATTCATAAACATTGACTCTTGAGTGGAGAATTAATATCGTCCGAATCTGCCACCCTGGTGCGATTGCAGAAAGAATGGAAATTTGTTACAGCAATCTAACTAATAGTGTGTTATTGCCAATGGTGCTGCATAAATTGCAAAACAAAAATGTCTTTCTTTTCTATGCGTGGTATGATAATCATAGCACAAACCATATAGTGGTCATTAGGCGACAATCAACGTACTTTCCTACAGTAGTGGACTGTTATTTTTTCCTGAAGTGAGCTTTCGGCACAGCGTTCTCTAAAATCACGGTTTGATTTGCTGCGGCTGATTTTAGTGGTTCGTCATTTCATACTGTGCTAAACAATCGCGGTCTCCGGTCATCCGGTTGCTCTGGCGTGCAACTAATCATATCAGCATGTAATCAGTTGCAGTCAGTCTCGTGATTGACTCCATTCATTTTAACCACGTTTCGCCTGTTCTCGCCTATATTATAAGATCTAGCTATGGGTGTAAGAACCTCTTCAGTGATTTGCTTGCTTTTGCAACTTCTCAGTGGTTTTTCGAATAAATCACTAGCATCCAAGTGGGCTAAATATGTACAGGTCGTGTGTTTGCTTCCTTATCCTATGTGCGTGTACGCTTGTTAGGTGTACAAAGATATACCAAATCCTCTATTAGCACGACATCATCGCAACGAGGATTAGCAAAGGTTTGAACGGCATCCTCATGAATTGAGTCTGTTGGGCACTTGGTCATGAATCATAATTCCCGAAACCAATGAAACATGTACGGTAGAACTGAGTAGAAAATACAGCACAACCAGTCGCATAGTCAGCCAACAGCTGATCAAGAACAATCCGAAATCGCAAGCGTGCTATAAGTTCTGTAGAAGAAATAAAATATTCGCAATAGAAAACTTTGTCAACAATAAACAGAATCTCAATTTAGTAAAGACGAGATGGAATAGTAGTGAGAGAAATGTGTTACAATTCACCCAACGTGCGAAATAAGTACGTGTCGTGAGGGTTTACACTGGATTTTGCCACTGTGTTCGCGACCGAAACAGATGTTACATGTTAGCCACGAGTATGAACAGCCTGACAGTCATTCAGCCAGAAAGCGGAAATCCATGGATCCAGATCGGCTATGCTAACAACGGCTGTTAAGGCAATCGAGCAGACAATAGGATAGAAGCAAATCAGCCACGTGCAACAATGGGAACGCGGCTGCAACAAGACGCCTCAAGATACCATGAGAAGATGAGTTGTGAGATATGTTCGCCAAACAGCACGCACTTCCGTTTACGACATGGTGTTGAATCAAGGCAGATGACAGAAAGCAATATCGGACATCCCCGGTGACGATATTATACTTACCCACAGTGCCCTTCTTCTACTATCCCGTGAATGTTTGTCATCGTATGTCTCCCTCGCAATTCAGCATGTCAAAAGCCGGAAGTTGGCTTCGGTGGTGATGCTATGGGTGCTCTCCCAACCACGTGTTTACCGTTACATACCACATGAAGATAATCACACGCAAAATGTTCATCGTGTGCTCTGGCACTAACTTTTCAAAGTTCCATACAGTCGATTAGTTCGAATCCAACTAACATTGTGATATCTGAGGATACGATGAACGGCGAATGGAATCAAACCCGAGACAGAAACAACGCTTTGCAAGCTGAGCTACAAATTCACTCGGGTTGTTGAAAAATGTCATGCTTTGTTTCGGTTACACAGCTACCGCAATTTATCGTGTATATTTCAACTGAAGCCCGTATTTCCCACAGTCCGGTCTGGTCTCGAAATCAGATTCTATCAAACCACGTGTCGACAGTACAACTTGAAAATCCAGCAGCTGAACTGAAAGATTCGAGCGTGAACTTTGTTGGGACAGTCGATCCGGTAGAATATTTTGGGAATCTCATTTAAGACAATGGGACGGGTCAGTGACTGAGTGCAACTGTGGAATTTCTGAGCTTCCGTTATGGATTCTTAACTAAGTAGGTGGAGCCTGTAACATTTGGATGTGCCGCTTCTCTCACTGATGCCATTCCATTCTTAACCCAGATATTTTCACAATCGTGTTTCTTCCTTGTGTTCAGTCCGACAACCACTTGCTTGTCGGAATATTCAAATAACACTATTCGGTAGTGTACAACGTTGCACCATCAAATTGACATCCTACCCTACCTCTACGAAACTCCACGCCTAACTACGGACTTTTCGGTAGTAGATGTCGAAGGCATTTTCCTCGGGGCTAAACCATGCAGTAAGATGGGTCCAGGTAAGACCCACCTCGGGATCTTCGAAAAAACATCGGTTAGCTTGGCTAAACCCTTTCACAAACTTGTTGAAATGCGCCACCGCTGAACACTTTCTGGGGACTGTTCATTCTTCTCTCAGTAAGAATCATGGCATTCTACTGAATCGGCCATGCGTAACAAATATGCCAATCTTCGTGGATAGTATAACGGAAGCTGAATACGATGTCTTCATTTCAGACGCCATTTTCTTTTATTTCGCTAAGGTATTCGACTGCGTTTCACACGGTCTACTAAGGTATAAGCTGACAGCTTACAAAATTCAAGCAGTGGATTCCAGTGAATTACCTTCTTGCTAAGTGACAGAATTTTCAAAGTGAATACTGGGTTAAACCATTCTTCTCCCTTCCTGATTTCTGCGGCAATTCCTCAACGGTCAGCGTTTGGTCCACTGGTGTTTCTTATTCATATAACGAGCCTTCCAGACGATATAGCTAGCGACACTCTCTACCAAGCTAACGATCGAAAACCCTGGAATGCCGATAATCGAAGTAAATGGCAGATAGAGCTTGACATGATTATGCGGTGGTCAGACAATTGAAGTCTTTCTCCGAACGACAGTAAGCGTGCATACATGTTACTCAGTGGAAATTTCGGTAGTCTTCGTGTTTTGCAGTGCATCCACTATAGTGGACACCGCAAAATTCGATCCAAATGAAGATTTAATCGTCCGAATGTCATCTAACTTGTCCTTAGTGTATCATCACGAGATGGCCACTATAAAAGGGCTGGCAACCCACTAAGTGATAAAGCGTAACTTTCCCCGCTGAGACGGAAAACAGTTCTAGATATCTTATGAACTTTATATAAGAGAGATATCTGAGTACGCCAAACAAGTGGTGTATACTTGATTGAAGAAGAATATACTCGCTATGGAGCATGTTGAACGCGTAGATACTAAGCTGGTCACTGGTCTGAGCATGTGGTTTATGAGTCGCGACTTGGAATTTTTGATGATGAATGACGGGAGTGCAAATCGGCGGAAAACGGACCAACCAGCAGTAATGCGTGTGTTTGGAGATTTTGGCAAAAATTAAACAATGTACCTTTGCGGGGGCTTTTCAAAAACGGTTTGAGTCCTGATAAGCGGTTAGAAGAGCTAGTTGTGGATATTGTTTTGGAATTGGGTCACATATAATTTCACGTAAACAACCGCAAGACTTCTGGCATAATGATCTCTGGTTTGTTACTTAGTGTATCAAATGAGTTCATCATTCCTGTCATGAACGATTCGAAGGTGTATTCCACATTGGTGTTGGAATACTGAGTATCTTGCTACCGTTACATAACTGCTATTAAAAGATAGTCCTGTACTTAATGTATCATGCCACCAACCCGTCGTTGACATGAAGTGTTGTAATGAAGTGTGTAGTCGAGTTAGTATAGCATTCCCACTATCCAATTATTTAAGTACATACACTCGATGCCACTCAGTGGCTGGACCATTTTTGAGACATTCTTACCCGCGATAACGCATTGGCTTTTTTATGAAAATGGTACATTTGCTAACGATATAAACAAAACAACTGGTGCGACACCGCTCAGTTCAAAGTAAATTTACAGAGCGAACCGAATTTGAATTGCTTGGGGTGAAATAAATTTTCTTTCTCGGTCCACATTTCCCGAAGTAAATCGGAAGTCAGGTGAAAGGTTCCGTATAGTCCAAATAAACAGTGAAGTTGTAGCTGTGTAACATGCAAGCCAGCCGTTTCTACTTTGATTGTCCGTAACACTTACGGACCAACTTCGGGAAAATGTGGAAACACCGGGGGACAGCGTTTATCCGAAGTAGGGGTTCCAACAACAGTCCTGAAAAAGGAAACAACAGAAAACAAGCATGAGCCCAAGGCCCAGTAAGCCTTACACACGACAACACAGCAGCAGGCCCCGCTACACAATTCAAATTCAGCCTTTGCGCGCCTGCTGGTTTCGACCGCACGCTACAGCTGTACGAATGATGGTCCGCAATGTTCTGATGTGAATTTCGTTTAAACTGTCCTGAAGTTCTTGTCAGCGTTATACGATAGCTGGGGCTCACACATGAACCTCAGGCATTCTTACAGGTCACCCGTCACAATTTGGAGTTCACGATGTTCATTCTTCCGAAGTATGACACTTGTGTAAACCCCGAAGTCAGACACGCCAAGGTCCACTAATTTTAGGCATTGTTATCTAGTCCTCAACAAAAGGAACTGCTCGCCATACATATTAATCGGTGTACACATACTCGCGTTTCATTCAACTTCCACAAACATCGCTCAGATAGTGCGTAGGGTTTCATGGAAACTTTTGTCGTCGCATCAATCTGATGTTTCCGTCACCGCATGGAAATGAAACCGAAGGTCACGTTTGCAAAAAGGAAGAAAAAATGACAAAGATTGAAAAACAAATAATCCGGTCACTAATTAGTGTAAATGGAATCAGAAAAACCTGGAAGAAATCTGTGGGGATGAAAGGAATTTGGAAACTCATGGGTCTAATCGATCGATAGAACGACGGCGAAGCCATACTTTGTTATTGGTCGGAGAATGTTAGAAAATATATGATGATTAATCACCGTGTATTTTTCAGTGTCCAAACGTTGAAGACTATTCTTTTGCGAATACCAGATGAAGAATGACTTGTATCATTTGGTGAACTACTCAGAGTTAGCGCGCTGAATCGACTAAAGCGCGTGTGCTCGTATCAACGATCAACAAACAACAAGGAAACACACTAGACGTCTCGCATCGAGGTATTTTCCCAACGGCAATTCCATCCCACTCCAATCTTTTGACGACACGGTCGGAAGAGAGAATGTCACATCGATGCATGGCTGCCTGCACTAAGACGTGGAAGACGTATTGTGCAATGACTGTTTCAGAAGTCTGCGTATTTTCAAAATATTCGCAGTCAAAAGGCTAACGACTCGTTCAATTGATCTAACACAGCTGAAGGAGCATAATAAATGAAAGTGAGTAAGTGCATTTCAACACTGATGACGCCATTACCATTTGTGTTCATGGCGCTGATGGACGCAACAATTGCCAAATGGACTGATGGGGGCTCATGAAAAGGCGCTACAGTTTTGCTGTGCACTGTGTTGATGGCGGCAGGCTGAACCATAGGTGGTTTTGGGGGAGCCGAAGACGACAGCGATAGGGAAGAGGAAGGCGAGTTCATTTTGAAATGGAAAGACTCCTGCTTTCTGACTACACTATTCTGTAATATTCGAGGAAACCGATTGAGATGGTCGCGTCGGAGGTGAGTGACTGATTATATATATACCGCTTCATACACCGCTTTTTCAAGTGTTCGGCGCTTGAGGTCAAATACTGATTTAGTACATACTGTCCATTGAGAGCGTTACCCAAACGCTCGGTGACAGTTTACCTACCGTTATGCATCTTTCGTACGATAGGGCTTCAGAAATCTGACAAACGTTTACGACAGCATCCAAATCACTGGCACCACAGCCGTCATCAGTAGTGAGATAAACACACTAAGCATCTGAAAAACATTCGTAGGTGTATTATGAAAAGATAATATAAACTGTGGACTATATTTTGACAAAATGTAAAGTTGACACAAACATCCAGTCATTACGATGAGGAAATTGTACTTATTCACAAACATTGTTTGACTACCTTGTGGAGAAGACAGTATGGGACTGTCTTCTTTTCAAAGAATTAACAAATGCCAAGAATCTACACAACGAATGAAAAATGATTCAATCACTCTGGAGCTAGTGTAGCAAACAAACTCATCAGGAGAAACGTCACCAGTCATACATAGTATAGTATCTGCAAGGACGGTATTCAGTAAGGAAGCGATGGAATATTTCCGAACACCTGGCGTGGCTTCGTAGCTCAGATGGTACAGCGCTTGCCGCGTAAAGGCATGGTGTTTCTGTCGCTGGTTCGAATCCAGCCGAAGCCCTGACTTTTCACACTTGGGTCTCATCTAAAATCATTAATCTGCCAAACTACTCACTAGTAATACAAGTTCATTGTAGGTTGCAACCCTCCATATTGACAGCACGCACGTTTGAGTTGATCTATGGCGATTTCAGTGACCATTCATGGATTACAATGCAGATGCTTGC
>LUCH01004001.1:0-29961 GCA_013368495.1 Paragonimus heterotremus | reverse complement strand
AAGTGAAAATGATACACAGAGTGAGTAGAAACCATATGGTCCGACAGATCATGCAAAGCATTGGAAACATCGAATAAGAGAAAGTTCAATAAAACTCGATAGAGCATCTGAATGGCTGGAATCAGTACTGATCACTGAAACAGTGATCAGTATTTCTAACAGTGGGAATGATATCTACAGACAATTTGAGGAGGGTGTGACAAAACGCCATATAGAATTGATCTCTCTTGTTTGGATGATATCAGGTCCGTTCTTTGAAGATATCATCCTCTTAATAAACACAAGTTTAAGAGGGTCATGACGTACGAAGAGGTCGAACATTTTCATAATTGTTTCCGGATTGATGTATCTATATAATGATTCTGATTGCACAGGGAGGTTTGTCCCCAACGAAGAACTACCATACTGTTATAAATTCGGAAAGTAACTTTCTCCAGTTTCTTCTTCTAATCGCATTAACAACCTGAGTCATTCGTTTGAAATACATGCGAGTTGTTATCATCCGTATTTTCGAAAGCAGAAGCATGTGAGACTATCTGATTTTCAGTTAACGGACAGATAATCAGGGTCTCGAAATTGAACAAGTTCATTGTAGGTTGCCACCTTCTACATTGGCCGCACGCACGTTTGAGTTGATCAACGGCAATAACAGTGGACATTCACAGATGAGAATATCTCACGCTTGTTTATAATTGTAAGGCAAGTCATGGGATACTATGCGTCGTCATGTGGAGCATGAGTAGATAGATCATGGCGATTAGGCTTACATAAAAATGAAAAGAGATGTCATACGGTTCAGATTATCAAACGAGACGAAAGCTTAGGATTGACACAGAATTGTGAGTGTTATTTAGACCAAAGGCAACCAGCCGTCTCAGTATGACTGCGCTACGTTGATTGTGGGCGTTTCATGTATAGTCGAATTGTGCGGAACACGCACACAATAATATCATAATATCGACAATTTCCCGTTTGTTTCAATGAATGTGAAACATAAGAAATTTGAGATGTTTGTGAATAAATTTCCATTCATATTGCTTAGCCGTCAAATTTGAATATGATTACCTACGTGGAACCGTGCCAATTTACGGAACTTCAGCACACACAGCAATTATGATTTCATTGTTATTACCTGTAATAACGGTATATTAAAGCTGGCATGAAATATTACCAATCTCTTTGATGAACACCAATGAAAACCCGTCTGTGCATGTATCAGTATACTGACGCGGATAGGTATAACGTGCACAGGCACAGAGCAAAGAAACACTGAATCGTGCACGTGCGTGTTTCAAAACCGCTCTGATAGTCAGATATTTGATGGGAGTTTGGCATAAACTGGAATGGGCGTCAACACATTCGTGCTACGTGGAACACGCACGTACCACACGTTTCATGAGAAGGTGAACACGTTGTGCCAGTCGTTTTGAGAAGAAAGAGAATTCATTAATATTATATTTGAACGTGCTCAACCCAACTTGATTCCAACGCATAAGTTTCGATATAGCAATGAATCAGCTGTATTTGAACGGCGAATCGGACTGTGAAGGGATAACTACTTCCAAACGGTACTCTAGCAAACGCAGCTTGGTTGAATTATTGAATCGCCATATTTTTAAACAATATTATTGAGAACTAGGTGTCAACCACGCTCAATTCGGTATTATCATGCCAATTTTTCCGATCAGTAAACAGTTTCATTGCCGGAAACGTTCGTGTGGATCAACAAGCTCGAGAGTAGAAACCTCATAGTTCGACCATTCGATTCAAGCTTGGATGGTTGACCTAACACAACATTGTGTTTGACTCAATTGCCTTGAGACACGGAAATATCTGAGAAGATATGACAGGCAGTCTGATTCATCTCTACAAACACTCGGTTGGCCGCACTCAGAGCTACGAGCAGATCACTACGCATCGGACGCCATAGAAACTAGTAGTGTTCCAATTTCCTTCGGTTACGAGTTTCCGAGCGATATCGAAATTTCATGTTGCAGTGGTGACTCGTGCACACTAAGTTGAATGCGACATCATTTTAGAAATTCAGTCCAAAAACGATGGAGATATGAAAGAAAGAGAGGATGTGGAACGTTGTCCAAACCACCCGCACGTGCTTCGCATATTCTAGCAAACCGGTCGCACTAAACCATCCATTTCACATTGGTCTCGCTCGTGGTGACCAAACAATGAATGAACGATCATCGCATGTGAAATACTCATGAACGTGGTCAAAACAAATTAGCAATCGCTCATATCTAATCAGAACTCTCACATTCAGATGGGCTTTACAAATCGACTGCTTTTTTGAGAGAAACCAGACTCGAGTTATGATTGTGAAAAAGTTCGTCAGTGGTGTATATGCCCGTCACGAATTGTGTCTAAGCTCCGTCTCAGGTTCGCCTGTGGCGATCGCGTTGACCATTGCATCAGTGACTTCACAACAAATCCTGCCAAACTGTCACATGGCAACGCTCAACCAAATTTGTTTGTCAGTAGTTTCAAAATGGTCCAATTATTTTGAGAGGAGACAAATCAACTGTCTGCTTAACGCAACTCGATTGACGCACGATTAGAACATCGTATCAAACTGAAAACACGGAAATCACTAAAATTGCCTGGTGGTGTATGGATAACTGGCAAACAGTCAAGTTGAAGTTCATTCACGGTTAATGATAGCTTTTGCACTTGGACGAGCTGTGATATCTGATATCGATCTGTCCTCCTTTGGGAGTATGCGCGACATGTTAGTAGATCGCACTGTCCCTGTCTGTAATATGTGCGTGATGTAATAATATTTCGTGCATCATGCGGCCGAATGGAGTATGCGTGCACACTCAGACGGTTTGCACCCTCTGGTTTCAGCTTACCATGACGAAATTATTTGAATTGTGACTTGAAATAATGGCGTGATCCAGATTATATTTTCAGACTGGCTTGCTGTGGCATGTGAAAGAGTTGTAGAGCTTTTGAGCTCTCCTCACTTGCACTCACCCCTACAATTTGCGAGCAATCGGTATCGCACACGCACACATCAACGTTAATATCTTATCTTACCTCGGACATTAGAAAATGACGTATTAATCAACACAGTGTTTTCTTCAGGGTTGATAGGGCAACGAGACGGTCCACACACGTGAACGAAACTTACCTGAATCTCTTCCAATAGTGGACAGATAACGGTTCCTGTATTCTGCGACCCACACTGTGTTTCTGTTCCGTAGATCGCCACATCGACATTTATACGATTAAACACAAAACACTACATTAAATCTCCTGCAGATTTTATCTCTGTATTTTGTCCAGACCATTACTATAAGTGTAGTTGCCTTAGTTGATCACCATTCGCACCGCAACATGTTTGCACTTCATCCCGATGTTATTTGGATGTTTAATGATTTCACCGATCGTAGTTCGAAGGATGGCAATTAGCAACTCAGCACCTAAAGCATGCATACAAGTAATTTGCATGTATTTCCCTACCTGTTCTATGCTTTGTTTTCCTGAAGAATTTTTGCACGATATCACTATTCAGAATATGTCAATAAAGGCCAACTCATTTATGGACATTACGAGTTTTTATTAGGACGAACGGGCAGTAGAATTTTCACCCTAGCCGGTTTACAAAACACAGTAAGACAAGTCATATCGATGTGCCCATTGACACTGTCTTCAAGCTATCTCCAGACCATGAACTATAACGCCTTCAAGATCGCCACATGTTAGTGCATTTGTGGATAAAAATGTCAAAATCGCATCGTAAATTGACATACGTGGATGAGCCTCATGCTAGTCAGAGAGCAATACAGTGATCCGCCTGTTCAGCTCATCTATTCCTCCCACCGATGACCGATGAAGCTAGTATATCCCCTCTGATGTTGCTACATGAGACCACGGTAAATTCTTTCTCGAGCTGCTTCACCCCTTTTTTCCTTGGATATGAGGTTCTTATTAGGAAGTACACGATAGAACAGTGCTGCCTAATCGTCGGTATATGATTGTTATGTACCAGACAGTCTTTGATGACTCATTTCAAGTTTACTTTTGGGGCGCATAGAAAAAAACGGGAATTTCGTTCCCTTAACCGCATAATTTACGACGGAACATATTGTATCCTACTCGAAAATCTACCGGCAGTTGGCGTTAAACTATCTTTTGTATAATTCGCGATAAATATGTATAGTTTTCATGCAGAAGTTTTATTCATCCTCTTGACAATCATCCAGAAAAAACGTTTGTATATTTCAAAAATCAGCCATGTTATTGAAATCCACTTTCAAACTGGGTAGGATGTTGGAAATCATTAGCTTCTAAATTCACTGTGTGAAACTACATAAGCCCAGCTGTTTCGATGAATACTTTTTGAAGTCGCCCACCACTAATGGATCACAGGAATCACATGGAAGTTGAACTGGAGTATATGGAAAAGCGAATCGCTGACCCCATATCTAAATCTGTAGAATGTTTGAATTGTGTTGATTGGTAGATCACTTGCAATGTTCCATTGTATATCACGCTGACATTTCCCAGTGGCACCTGGATGCTTAAAAAGCTCCTTACCTGGGTTAGTAAAACCCATATAGTGAAATTTGAGATGCATCACAGTTAAGAACAGAAGACAAACCAGATATTGTGCAACACATATAGAAGCACTTAAAACGGGGACTCTGTATTGCACTTCTCAACATAGTTGCAAATGTTTTTGTGGAAAACCTGAATCCATGGGGACCATAGCACTTACCAAGTGCAGTTTACTTCATCCTGACACTATAATGCGTGTCAGTACTGTCGGTTAGTCTTAATTACCACAAGCAAATTTGTGACAACTTGAGTGTAATTGTCATGAGGGATCTACCAAATTGAGTACTTGACGATTGGTGAGGATACACGGGTGTTCTGAAGCGGCTCACCTACTGAGCCTAATGTGGTATCCGTTTGGATTTATTTATTATGGGGTTACAAGACTGTAAAGGTCAGATAGATCTGGCGTCCAAAGTCTGCATGCGAAAAAAAGCGACTTAAATGGTGGCGTACTCAAGACACACTGCGACGTTCAATCACCCGTTGCAAACGCATTCATTTTTTCGGTTCATCTGACGTATAGAAACAGACAACTGTTAAAACAGCGACAACCGGTGCACAGAAAATTGGGTCAATTGCTCTCAGGTACTTGTAACCGAAAACGATGTAAATGTGAAGGAAACAAAACTCTGGGCGGTCGGGCGACCTCTCCATAAGGTTACCACCATCATTAGATCATCCATGACACGACCAGCTCGGATTCAATAAGCTCAAGATCATCAGCTGTGAGTTTGGTGTTAATTGTCTAATGACGGTGAACAATATCACTGAGTAATACTGTCTGATTATTTGGAGACACTTACTGTGTTCAATACGCTTGCGTGTGAGGCCGTCATGACCGAATAGGAAGACGACGGTATGAGCTAGAATGAATGTAATTCGTAGCTAGACAGTTAGTACATATGACAACTTCATGATAATGACTAAGTAAGTATTTCAACTGTAGTGATTCTGCGCCATCGCTCGGGAAACATTTCTTCCACTTGGCGGGCATTGATCCAAGAAACGGGACATGTTGAAACTTGTACAGCCACTTTTTTCGTAGTAACTAGGACTGGATACCTTTGTGAATAGTGTGCAACTCCTCGAATGATATAGAACGGATAAATTAATACTGTGGAGATTTGTCCGAACTTATCTTTTTTCAGGTTACCCTCCTAACAACCACTAACACGTTAGCTTGACATCTATCATATCACTGCTGCACTCTAAATCTCTCACAATTCTACACACATATGAATTAGTCTATGCCGTTACGACAGGCGGTACTTAACGAGCCTTCCTTGCAGCTCGATAATATGTGCGCCTACAACCCATTAGAAAATGATTAGTCTTCATGGAAAAAGCCGTCTCCTCTGAGATCGGTTGTTGGTTCTGCCAGTCAGGTAAACTATGCCGTGCAAGCAGCTCCACTGTCCTATGGAATTCGCCTGATGGGAAGAAACAAGCAATTTGAACTGCTGTCATTCACACCAACTTGGGCGCACCGGCTGCGTCAAACGGACCACTGTCCAACCATCAGAATTCTTACTTTTTCAGATTAGTTATTGCTGAACAGTAACGCACTTGTTTCTATCAGTAATGACTGAAACATGAGAAACCGAGTCATGTACTACCGATTATTGATGTCCGAATTCAATGGAAACGCGATAGGAACAGAATACTTAGATGGTTTTTCAACCCGTATGCGGTCGATAACGTGACAGGATAACTTGTGAAACAGGTGAGAGAATATAGGTAGCAGAGGGTTCACGTCTATACACACATGTTGTACAGCCTGGATAAAACAACGGAAATGAGACCGAATTTGTTTGATCAACAAAATGGACGATTTCATTGCATAGCTTTCGGCATAATGTGCAGTCTTATTGCACTTCCACATCAGGATAGGGACGTACATTATTGTAGTCCATAGCTTGGAATATGTCTCTCATAGGAGTTGTCTGCAGACATACGACGACGAGAACCCCAGTGCTTAAAATGGACGAACATCTAGAAAGGCCGACAGCATTAGGGTGACTCTCAACAAATAATAGGCTTACATTAGCACATTTAATTCCGATTTATACAATACTCCAACCACCAGGTCATTCACTGATAGACTTCGTTCCATTAAAAAAAAAGATTTTGGTTTCACTAGAAATTAGCAGAACGACCAGAAAATGGGCGGTAAGAACTGCGTGCATTTTGTTTAGTCATGTCGGTGAACTACATCAAACATTCGAATGAGTATAGAGTTGACGTTTGGTGACAGGATAGCAAACGAACGACCCTCGCGTGGTAGTTAGTCACGAATGTGGCTGACGCTAATTAAACGTCACTCACACTGGGTAACAGTTAGCGGAGACGGCCGACAAAGTTTGCCAGTTTTATTAAACATCCCATTAATGCTGTGTGTGATTCGTCTCCTCACGCTGATGCATTCCAAGGATTCCCGTGACAGACGTCCCAGTCAACTTGCACTGTAAATGAGTCAGCTGGACGCCTCAGGACAGGTCGTAATGCTTCACATTCCAGACCCCATGCGCGCTCGTGACCTTCATCGTCTACAGCCCAGGCTTCCAGCATCTGTTATTATCACCGTCGTTTCAGTGGCAACATATGCAAGTGCACGCATTCATCTGCATATTCCTGTCCATTATCCATGTGCAACTCACACAAGCGGACTAGCCCAACCGGTCAGTTTCGGCGACAGCTGTCGCTGACTATTCCAACAGTAGCGACGCCGGGTACCATTTCCTCATCGATACCTGAAGAAAACCAGTGTATGGTACAGTTGGAGCAACTCCCATAAATTCACCAACCGACACTGAATATTATGGTCCCCAGGCAAGGCAATCGTCCACCGCATTACCATCGACAAAGTACCCAAATTTGCGTGTCCATGCCGACTGCCCCCGAGGAGCCGAAGGTCGTTAAGGCAGAATTCGCCGAAGTGATGCACCTGTGCATCCTTTGCCATTTTGACGACGTGGTCGTATCCAAGACGATTGTAGGAGACAAGAGACCACGTTGCGACTACTGCACGCTGAAAAACGCAACTATGTTGGTTCGATATTCCAGCCCGCACACTTATGACCACTTTTAGTACTTTATAGGACAGATTAAACCACAGCCTACCATCAGAGTCCAGTAGCAACCGACGACGTCGCCGAAACAGTGATCACAACACTTTTCGAAAGTTATAAATATTTCAATTGATTGCATCTGTCGCATTCCCATAGACATTCCAGTTGGCCCCTTTCGAAAAGAAGCACTAGACTCGAGTGATGTTCAATTTGAAATTAACCAAATCCCAGACTACTCATCAGTAATCTAAAATACAACCTAGCAGGTTTAATGAGATCGGAGATTTCGACCTGTCTAGGAAGTCCTAATCGCGGGGTTATCGACTGGAGTTAACAGACAGTAACTGTGTCTCCATTTCGAGACGATCGGGTAACCTCATCACTACTCACAAGCGAAAGTGGTTGAGCGTTCACATATGATAATTCGGTCGTGCTTGCTAACGTGAGATCTATGGCGCAGTGGTTAACACGGTTGCCTCATGAACAGCGTGTCCGTGGTTCGAGTCCCGGCAGTGGCGATGATATGCACTACTGATGAGCTCTAATGAGAGCGAAACTCGAGTCTAGTGCTTCTTTTCGAAAGGGGCCGACTGGAGAGTCTATGGGAATGCGACAGCTGTGATGTTCAACTTGAAATTAACCAAATCCCCGACTACTCATCAGTTACAAATATCTCCGTACAAATTTCGGTCTCAGAAACACTACGGAGACATTTGAATGATTTATGGACCAGGTTCTACGCGGGCTAGAGTTTGTACTTGCTTCCATCGATGACAGACTCGTTGACAGCCTCAAAGCGCAGGAGCAAATGTAGCTTCACAATCACCACAGCCAGTTGTGTCTTCCTTGCTTCATCCACTATACTCCTGGGATATCGCATCAAAAATGACGGTATCAGGCAACTATATGAGAAAACCTATGTGATTCTGCATTATGCATTGTCTCAATCTGCTAAAGACCTTCTTCGATTTTAGTAACTGTCAATTGTTATTGCCGCTCTATCTCCATGTTCTGAATTGTTGAAATAACTGACCGATGTGCTCCAGAGTAAACCTGGAATGTTTGTTTGAAATCCGGAGGCCGCAGCCGCTTTCACATCCGTTAATCAGGCCCTGGCTAATACTACCTCCCTCAGACGCTACATCTGGCTCAACCAAGATCCAGTATCTTCCATAGGGGACAGATTAGCATTTACTTCTTTGTCGAACTTATCCGGTACTTGTTGATAGGACGTCAGGTTACTATCCTCATTGGACACAAACTCTTAATATACGTTTTAAATGTGACCCTCAAATCCAGTATGTTATCTCGACCGATAAATCCCGACCACTTGTTCAGCTAAAGTACCGGCAAAAGTTTTCCAATTATTTCCATTCGGTTCCCAACCACAGCATCCATTCCAACGTCGAACTTATTATGGAGAAGTTCATAGGACC
This sequence comes from Paragonimus heterotremus, assembly GCA_013368495.1. Taxonomy (NCBI): domain Eukaryota; kingdom Metazoa; phylum Platyhelminthes; class Trematoda; order Plagiorchiida; family Troglotrematidae; genus Paragonimus; species Paragonimus heterotremus. The sequence goes on along the minus strand of LUCH01004001.1, from coordinate 20,879 downwards.
AAACGCGTAATGATGAGCGTTAGTGAGCTAAACATCATCTATCGAGTTTGCGAAGCAAGACACACTGCCATGCCATCACCACACCTAGAACATTCAATGTGCCATACGCTCGTTCCAATCAAGTGTTGTGATCTGAGAACGCGGGTAGTGCAAAGATTGTTTATTCGAAACTTAATGCACATTCTGACATAGCAACACGCATGCACACTCGTTTGCAATTGACCTTGATTTAAGAACGTCACGGTTGCTATGGGTGTCATTGCTCAGTTCATGTATGGAAAGAAAACCATTCATGACAGTGTGAACTTAGATTTTCTTCTTGTTCTTCCCCCGTTACTTAAAAATCCAGATATGTGCATCAACCTGACTACTGAGTAATGGCGTGAGCAGCATAGCGCAATCGCTTGTCCTCACTGCACTCCTCCCACAACAAAGCTTGTTCAAATCGCAAAATAGTCTTTTCGACTCTCTTCGTTTTCTCGACGATCTCCGTACTGACTTCGGTGATATTGATACACTGTGTATATATTCTCTTCTGATCGGGATGTCGTACTGTTTACAAAACTGGCTTCCATGCTGGTGTTTCTCATTCATCATCAATTACAAACTGAATCGTGACGTCCCACTACTATATATGATCCCATCCGCCTTACCATGAACTTCATAGATCCGGGTTTCGTTGAACCCCGTAAACAAATTTACAGATCGACTGACAGACATGGCACACGCCCATACATTGTCATGTTTGGAACAATTTACGCACTTGCGATAGGATTGGGTTTAGTTCATGTCGATGAATTTCACAAATATTCACTGTTGGATTCCTGTTAACAGTGAACACAAAATGTCACTCCAAGAGGCTTGAAAACAAGCTCACTAGATAATCTCTCATTGTAACATGCTTACCCACAAGCGGATGGAACAAACCGTGAGAGTTTGTGCACGCAGATTCCATTCGGCTGAATGGTACACGAAGTGAAAGTTGATGGGATGTTTCCATCGTGCGCTTATCGAGCTGTGTTAATCAGACGGCTAATTTGTCTCCGCTCAACATGGATGGACTATTTTGTCACTACTAACAAACAGATTTGGTTGGGCATTTGAATGTGAAAATTTGGCAGGGTTTGATGTGAGGTCACTGATGCCGTGGTCAACGCGACCGTCACAGGTGAACCTGAGATGGAGCAAAGCCACAATTCGTGACCAACATATGCACCACTGACAAGCTTTGTCACTACCATAACTCGAATCTGGTTTCTCTCACAAAAGCAGTCGATTTGTAAAACTCATCTGAATGCGGAGGCTTAGATTAAGTGAGAGTAGATTGTAATTTGTTTTGACCAAGTCCACGAGTATTTCACATGCGATTGCCGATTATTCACTGTTCTGTCACGACGACCGAGACCAATGTATAGTGAATGGTTTAGTGTGACCGGTTGACTAGAATATGCGAAACACGTGCACGTGGTTTGAAAAACGATCCAAATGTTCTGTTTCTGTCGCATCTCCATCGTTTCTGGACTGATTTTCCAAAGTAACGTTGTGATCAATCTATTGGGTACGAGTCATCATTGTTACAAAAATTTCGTTGCTGTTTGTAGACTTGTGACCGAAGGAAATTAGAACACTGCTAGTTTATACGGCATCCGGTGAGTAGTGGTCTGTTCGACTCACTCAGTGCGGCCAGCCGAGTGTTTGTAGAAGTGGATCAGACTGTCTGTCCTATCTTCTCAGATATCTGCGTTCTTCAGGGCAATGGAGTCAAGTACAATGTTGTGTTGATTTAGCCACCTAAGCTTAGATCGAGTGGTCAAACTATGAGGTGCCTACACTTGAGCATGTTGATCTTCACGAACGTCTCCTGCAATGAAACTGTTTACTGAAGTTGAAAATTGGTACGATAATACCGAATTGAGTGTGGTTGACGCATATTTGTCAATAATGTAGTTCGAGACTGGTGAGTGTGTTCATATGTGTGTCACTAGTGGTGGTTCAATACCCCAACCAAGCTGTGCTTGCTAGATTACCACTTGGAAGTAGTTATCCCTTCGCAGTCCAATTCGCCGTTCGAATACAGCTGATTCATTGCTACACCAAAACTTGTGCTTTGGAACCAAGTTGGATTGAGAAGGTTCAAATGGGATATTATTAAATTATCTTTCTTCTCAAGACGACTGGCACAACGTGTTCACTTTCTTATGAGACATGTGGTACGTGTGGGTTCTACGTAGCGCGATTGTGTTGACACCCGTTTCGGTTTCTGTCAAACTCCCATCAAACATCTGACTGTCAGAGCAGTTTTCAAACACGCACGTGCACAATTCATTGCTTCTTCGCTCTGTGCGTGTGTGCATAATATTTCTCCGTGTCAGTATACTGATACATGTACAGACGGGTTTTCATCGATGTTCATCAAAGAGATTGGCAATATTTTATGCTACGTTTAGTATCCCGTTAGTTCAGAGGATTGCAATGAGATCATAACCGCGATGTGTGTGTGTGTGTGATAAACTTCCATACACTGGCACGGTTCTAAGTAGATAATCATATTCGAGGCTGATGGCTAAGCAATATGAATGAAAATTACTTCACAAACACCACATATTTCACATTTACTGGAACAATTGGCAATTTATCGATATTATGATATCACTGTGTACGCGTTCTACACAATCCAACTTTACATGAAGCACCCCCAGTCAATGGATCGAAGTCATACTTTGACAGCTAGGTGCTTTTAGTCTACACAACATCCACAATGCTGTGTCAATTTCAAGCGTTCATCTTCCTTGAAAATCTTAACAGTATGACATTATACCCGTTTCCATTTTGATTTAAACACAATCGCCATTAACTATCTAATCGAGACCCACGATACGGCGCATAGTATCCCATGAATCACCTTGCAAGTATATGCAAGCATCTGCATTGTAATCCATGAATGGTCACTGAAATCGCCATAGATCAACTCAAACGTGCGTGCTGTCAATATGGAGGGTTGCAACCTACAATGAACTTGTTCAATTTCGAGACCCTGATTATCTGCCCGTCAACGGGACATCAGGTAAATTTACATGCTTCTGGGTTTCAAAATACAACTGACCCAAGTTTAAAGTCTGATTAATGGGTCGAGTTTCTGCGTCTACCCATTCAGCAGTTTCACCAATTTCTAGCTCACCCAAAATTTCATTAGCAAAACCGGTGGTTTTTCGGTGTCAGTACGAGGCTGACTAGAAGAAGTGAAGAATTTGATTTAGCGGACCTGAATGCCTGAGAACTTTACGTTCCGACTTCTTCCTAGTGATGCATCTCCATGTTTGAAACGAACCTCCGTGTGCAATCGCAGTCATTATAGAGATACGTCAGTTCTCGCGAAAAACTTCACTGGACTACAGAAGAGGAGAGAAGGCGAACAAATTTTTCGATAATTCATCATCCGATCAATACAATTATATAGATTCAGCAAAATCGTTGATAAGTAGTTTGGCAGATTTAATGATTTAGAAGAGATCCATTTGCGAAAGAAACAGGACCTAGGCTGAAGTCCAGATTGCTATCGGACTGTCTCAATTGTTGGCGTTTAAGCTTGCCCATCAAAGTATCCGCTAGAAGTGGGCCATATGGGGACCACATTGTGACCTCATTAGTCTGACGATAGAGTTTGTTGTTAAATTTAAATTGAGCGTTGTGAGTACACCATCCATCGTGGTTAGGAACAGGTTTAACCAAATCCATCAACAGTGCAGTCGTCGCACATCCGGCAGATACTGATCACCGGGTTGACCCCATTCAGGCGTTCCGTGTTGTCTACAGTGTCCCGATAAATCACCCAAAACTGGTCGGACAATGGATGTTGGCTACTGCTGAATCAATCGTCACTCGATTACGCAATCCGATTTTGTGTTCACACAAAAATTAGTGCAAGCCCTGTAGTTTCCGTGGCCAAAGGCCACACCACCAGTCTACATGCTTGCACGAATTCCATCCGATAACTTTGTGACGTAATGATAGGTGGAACTCTAAACCACCCAACGTTGACATTGGTGGTTTGCTGTCTGAGTGACTGACCTATGGGGGCCTGGCTATTTTGTAACGTTCTGCTTGATCCAGTGGTATTCTGCTAAACCTATTTGTCTTGTGTACACACTGCCTTTGATTTTGCTGAATCTAGAAGAAGTCCATTTGCGAAAAATCTGGATTTCAGCCGAAATCCAGATTTTTCGCAAATTGATCTCTTCCAAATTATCAAGTCTGCCAAACTACTTATCAGTAATTTTGCTGAATCTATATAATTGTATTGATCTGATGATGAATTATCGAAGACAATTACTCTTCACGTATGAGTCAGTTGGGAAACAGTTCTGAAATTTGTTCGACCTTATCGAACGTCGTGACCGTCTTCGAAATGTATTTATTCAGAGGACGATGTCTATAGAAACCGGACCTAATATCATCCGAATAAAAGAGATCAATTCTACAAGGCGTTTTGTCACACCCTCCTCAAACTGACTGTAGCTGCCATTCGCACTATTAAAAATACTGATCAATGTTTCGAAGCTCAGTACAGATTCTAACCATTCAGGTCCTCTATGGAGTTTTACTAAACTTTCACTCGATGTTTTTAATGTTCTGAATGATCTTTTGGATCACATTGTTTTTGCTAACTCTGTGTATCATTTTCGATTTTTGTCGCAATCATCCTTTCACCATGATTCCTATACTACACTTCCTGTAAGAATACCTTACGAAATTTCGGTACACATGATCGATTGATAGAAAAATTACTTATCCAGTTTTCACACATCACAATTGCAATCTCCCATTGCCATTCGTAGGTTTTCACTGCCTGTCTCAAACCACTTCAACAAACCAACTAATAGAACTGTCCTCATAATTCAGCAACTTTGAAGGCTTCATTGGCTGTACGAGACAGATGCATATTAAACTCCGGTGGTAATCTGATTCTGGAAAATCCCTAAGTCACGTACTCGTCAAACAATAACAAAACAAAGCTTCCAGCAAAATGTTGTATGATGTGTAGAATGTATCCTGAAATACCGGTTCCTATTGTGAGTAAGATCCTGACAACTTTTGCCCACCATCCACTTCCTGGGTTCAGTCGCTTTTGTTTCTGCATGCTGGTTCATCTCTGCGCATCAATGGCGTCATGCACATTACGCTTACAGGTTGAGCCTGAATGATATACCCAAACTACCATGTGGTGGTAGCGTGTTTCAGTCGGACATTTGTTACGATGAATGTATCAGCTAGTGTGTTCGTATGATGTGTACTCATGAGACGTTAGCATGCGAGAAGCGTCGTCGCTCATCTGCGGTCATCGATAAAAACTCAGGAAGTTTCAAATTGCTACTGGAGGCTGAAACATCACTCGTCTTGGCAATGCACACTCGACTTCACTTGCTTACCATTGATGTGAATCACCAACTTCCTCCCGGGGTCTCATCCAGCTAATTGCTATGAGGTTCGCAGATTGATTTCAACACTAGAACAGTCATCTAGAATGTTCAGGTCTCATTTTGATGTTACGGTAACACAGAATCTGTTTGTTGATCATTTCGCAACTGGTTGTTCATAAAGTGAAAATGGTTATCGTCTTCACCTAATTTCTAACTTTGGTGGGAATCAGGGACACGATATCATTATGCTGTCTCCAGAATTTCAAACTCAACCGATTCATTCCTTAATGCGTAGTCATCGTGCGCGCGTCACTGTCAATTGTTTCGGTCGTATTTTTCTTCTCCTTATACTCTGGAGTTATTTACAGTTGCTTCACCAACTGCGTATACATCGTTTCCCTTCAGAACCGTAACGAACATTCTGGGTGACGTGCACAAATAGGAAATAATAAACTACCTGTTACTTATCAGGTTCAGGGGAATGAATCGCGTTCACGAAACAGTCAGCTTGTAAGAGCTTTCTGATCATGCTCGCAGTTTTTTATATAACCTCAAGGCACTTTCTTTACATGAGCAGTTCACCATTTGCTAACTCTTGATCAGGGAGATTTTTTGAGTTAGTCAACGAAGTGCATGCAAATACGGGTCAAAAATCCCGCTCTATTTAGATGTGCAAGATATTTCAATGTTGAGTGCTTCAAGACTCAGTTCACTCTACTAGATCGTCCTGAATTACACGCATCTTACTGAAGTTGATCCGGAGCTTGGAGTGTGAGTGGATATGAACACGACCTTGTGGTTGATACCGTTTGTGGTCTAGGCTCGAAGTATCAGATTAAGAAACGTGCTTCTAGAAAGATCAGTTCGAAAAGTCTTCCTATCTATCTGATGACGTTCACTGTATGGCAAAAGAGTATTCGAATAGAATGACGGTCCAAATTAACTAGTATTCATCATGGTACGTCGTACTGAGATAAAAACGATCATGTGAAACACAGACAAACTAAACTGTCAGTATTACTGTGTACACATGTGAAGAGGAAAATGCGCTCAGTTTGTGACGTTTTGACAAAGAGCAAGATGCCCGAATGACATAGTTAAGTTTCGACATAGGTCATTTTGTGCATTGACTCCGGCAAGTGTTTGGCGAATAGAAAAGCTGTGTTTCCTACCTCTGCTGATAAATCTGCGTTGGAAATCTCCTACTTTGTATGCAACCACGATGGAACGTGCTCAGCTATTCGGATCTCCAATGAACGATTAATTTTTTATCTGGCCACATGAAAATTTGTAGATCGCATGAGCTGAAACAAAGACGTCCTGATTACCTTTCCTAGCAGACACCAAGGGGTGAATTTATTCGCAGCATGAAACGTACTTACTCCGTCTATTACGTTCCTCTAATGATGGCATACGAGCCTTGTTTAAGTTGCTTGACAAACTGATCATCATACACGGTATTTTCGAGCACACTAACGTTTACAGTTCAGGTATTCTCACTAACATATTATCGATCGAGACACTCAGTTTTATTTATGCAGTGCTTATGATGCCACGTTTCCGAATTGGCTAACACACTGGTCTCAGAAACACGGGTGCCACACTACAAATTCCGATCCGGACGAGTATGTGCACTACTGATGCGTTTTAATAAGAGCGACAATCGAGTCCAGTGCCGGAAGGTTCATCTGAATACGAAAGCCGCGACCACATGTGGGTTGTGTTCAGTTTGAGATAATCAGAAAAGTGAATTCAGAAACGCTATGTTGTACGATTCATCTTATGACAGATATCGTTGAATGTTTACGAGTGCCTACCGCAGACCGTTAAATTTAATCAAATCAAAACAAGCCGCAAAGCAAATTACAAATACATTTCGACTCTGCACGCAGCTTTTTGTGAGCCCCGAACATTTCTTCTTTTGTAGTTCACAGTTACCACCGAAAAACTAACAGATACACTGCAAACCCTGCTTGTATTTTTCAAATTGAACCTGTTCACTCTCATTACACAGACTCGAGTTTCGCTCTTGTAAGAGGTCGCCGTTAGTGCATAGTTTTACCACGACCGCGATTAGAACTCCGGCCACGCACTTATAGGGCAACCATGTTGAACAATGCACTACTGACCTCACGTTATGCAGGATCAAAGTAACATCCGTGAACGCTCAACCCGTTCCGTATGTGAGTAGAGATTCCGCTGATCGACAGCCTTGATAAAGTATGACATATGACCAGAAAGAACCTGGTGTCTAGTTTTTCTTTTCAATAAAGGCCAGATAAAATGCTTATCTGATTGCAAGTCTGCTATCAAATATTAGGGCAGTTCAGCTTGGGTAGAACACCATAGTTCAGAAGTTGTTCCTTCCTTCACTTCGAAAAATCATGCCAACTGAATCATATTGGAGTGACCCGGTTGCTCATTTTTGAGTTATTCCTTGTGTATTTGCAAGCTGTGTTGTAGCAGAGTAAACTTCCAATGCTTACTTCCATTCTAGTTTTTCTTCTGTAGCATCGTGTACGAATATCAAGATATAACATGCGGGAACTCGAGTCTATGGCTTATCGGGAAGAAATGACTGAAAGTCCGCGGTTACTTCCAGCTGAGGTTCAACGTAAACAAACCAAAATCCTCTGTCACATATTAGAAATCACGGGTAAATTGAAGTAAACTGGGAACCGTGAATTTGAACCTTCACTCGCAAAATATGGAGTAGTACACTGAATATTTTTGAGACGCCAAACGAAAGACAAACATCGTTCAATTTTCATGAACGCTTTAACTAGGAACACCGATGTGTTCTGCTATAGCGTTTTCAAGCATTTTTTTGTCTGAAACAACTTCCGAAAAGTGTTGGCTTAGAAGCAATTTGTCAGCATCTGCGTTATCCAGATACAACCAGTTATTTAATACTTCCACTACAAAAAGTCGGTCACTTTGTGTTATTTACAAGCACTGTTAAATATCGATATCCAGAACGATCCAAATGGTTAATATTCCCCTACCTCGGTTTCTTGAAACCGTTGTTTGATTAAACTTTATGTAGCTACTGATAAAAGGAAATGTTCATCACCGGCACGGCTTCAAGCCTAAGACTTGTCAGTTTAACAAAACTGGACCAACATCATTTCAATCTTTGCTATACTAAACGAAATGTATTCACAATATATGCGAACGATTAACGTCAACGGTTTGCGGATTATCATACTGAAGTGATGGAATCCACAAGGTGTTTGCGCCTAGGAGCTACCTCGAGTAGTTTGTGCTGCACCACTTTCAGTTCCGTTGACACCAACTGCACCCAGAGTAGACTTGGAGAAATAATGCTGAAAGCCGTTTTAATGGTCGTCTTTGTAGCACAGCTAGTCACGGCTTAGTAGTCATATGGTGGGCTAGTATGAAAAATAATGCTCATTTCTCACAAACAACACGAAAAATTTCATGGCAAGATACGAGTTATCAAAACACGTGGTGTAAACAAGTCAAAACGTACCTTAAAAAGGGAATGTTTACTAGTGTGCTCTCCACAAAGTTAAAAACACAAATTTAAATTTCAGATCAAAAACCAAACAAAGTAAAACAGAAGAAAAATAGCAGAAGCCCACGATTCACGCTTCTAGAAAGACGGACGCGAAGCTTATCAAACGATGGAGTGATTGATTGACACGAAGTGGAACAAACAGCTTTGTAACTGCCATTACGGCGCTTGCCGACACTTCAATGAAGGTGTGCAGGATACGTCGATGCTCTGACAATCTGAGACGGAAAGCTCGTTTGCTACTGCCTTCGTTACAACGTCTTATGGAGCCTCTAGTTTCTAAGCAGTTGGCGCGCTTGAATTCACGACCCAGTAACTATCGCTGGGTGAACCATAGAAAGCCGATCCGGAAAGCACTTTTTCGGACAGTCTGGTTCAGGGTCGCGAAGTTCTGTTATCTACGTTCCATGTATCACCTGAAATACTACGCTTATATCGCAGCTTCTTGTGAACAGGAGTTTACCCGCTGTTTTTGGCTGCCCATACGACGGCCGCTTTTGAACCTTTTGGTCAGTCCTTTGATGAATGTGCCCTAGTCAACGGGACCAGGTGGGTATCAGCATAGGTTTAACCCGATCCCTGTCTGTTCGCCAAGGTACCTCAGTTTTTGAAGCCACTTTTGACTAACAAGCATATAAGATGTGGCCAACACAAAGCACGTTATGTAGTCTAAGTTTCAATATCGTACAACAGCATGGGCAACACCACTTCGAGGTAGACCAGAAATTCGGTTTTCGTTTTTAGGTAGCGGTTCTCCCAGAAACGTCTTAGAAGACTTTCGAGAACAGTGCCCACCTTCACCACACAAGCTTGCACTACACTGAGAGATCTATCCACAGAATGTTACGTAGGAAGCAGAGGTCTACATAGTTATCCCCTTTGATAGGATTTGTGAGTGTAGGCATAACACCTCCGTCAGGCGAGTGATAGAGAAATGACTTATGCTGACAGACAATTGAAATTTCGGTGCGGTGAGCTGAAGAGCTGTGAAAGTTCGCAACAGTTCTCTTTTACTGTGCGTGTCATATGCAAATTATAACATCTCAACCATACGGATGCTTTGTAGACTTAACGCATCAAATCGTCTGGCATTCAGTAGACTAATTTTCGTGCGTAGTTCAAGCCGAACGTTGTATGCTACGTTGTGAAAGGCGACCATCACCGTTCTAGTGAACAGCAAGCCAGATAAAACTGTGCATAGGGCAAAGCTGTGCTTCACGTCATGGGCAATATGAACATCTTGGTAATTCGCTCATTACGGCAACACATTCGCCTTCATACCCATATGCAACGAGTTACTGTGATTAAGGAACTCAATTGACGAATCCACCATGGTCAACGTTGTCAGCAATGCCTCATGGTCACGAAATAAAACGTTTTGGTGTAGTCCATGAAACAGTTTTAAAATATTACTAACGAGTTTTTTAGAAGGTCCGATGATGAAGGCGAGAACCATTTGTGAGACGTCATGGCTTGGGCTGGATTTTAGAAATCCTGCCGGGGCAGTAGATCGTCTGGATCCTTTGGTGGATCCTGTATGAGATAGTGGAACGGGTGGATAACAATACTCAGACAAAAGAATATAAATGTAAAATTTCCCAGCTCTTGGCGTGGCTTTGCAGCTCAGATGGTGCAGCGTTTGCCGTTTCTCTCGCTGGTTCGAGTCCAGCAGAAGCCACACTTTCTCACAGTTGGGTCTAATCTGAAAAAAAAATTAACGAAGCATTTGTTAATTTCACCCACTACCTCAGTCAACATGTCCTAGCACCTACCAGACAGAAGCATATTCGGGATCTCATATTCATCACAAGTATCTCGTCTGTAGAGATATCCGTTCTGGAACAATTTCCAGGAAGTGACCTTAATATCATCAAATGTCAGTCTGACTTCAATACAGATACCAAGCCGACGATTATATTCGATCGTCCGATTGAGTTCATTGATTGTAATTCCTTCTTCTCCCTACTTTGATACTTGAATCGGAATACCTTCTTTCTTACATAAGACCCAAAAGTAGCAATTGAGGAATTTGTCAAACATTTCACTTCTCGCATCGACATTCTGGCTCAGATGGAATCAAAACGTGTCGATTCGTATGTACAAGATAGAATCCATACTGTACAAAAACAGACAGACTTAAAGTACTTAAGTCGATGCACAGAAGAACATTAAGTTTTTCTCTAGTGCAGTGAAGATGAGCGATCGTATTATACTAGTCATACCGCGGCTATTCAGTAGTAGGAGCGGAGCATATATTTTGACATCGTATAAGCCACAGAAAGAATGCAGGAAGGAGCATCAAAGTGCAGCATCACCCATAACGGTCCCTGCTACTTAATGGAACTGGGCATTGACATCTGTGGTAGCGGAGACTGTCTGAGGCCGAATACCGTGTGCAAATGAGTGTTTTTGTGTCAGGTCTGGTTTACATGCTTAACCCATGTATTGCTTTGTCGAATAAATCACCCTTGTGCCATCCGGGTTTTTGGATCACAACACTAGTAATACAAACGAGCAACAGGTTTGAATACATAGGACATAGAACACAACTGCGATATATAATCAAAGGAAAGCTTCCGCTTGGTAGCTAGCAGACACACAATAATTCAATGCAACTGATGAAAAATTCTGTTCAGAACCTCTTCTATAAAAGATGTTACTCTCGAAGATAAGACGACCGTCGTTGACCCTGTTGAAATGTGTAGAATCTTAAACTCACATTTTGCTGCTGAGATTTGCGTGGAGAGCACAGTGTCACACGTTACTCCGTCGAAATCAAACAAAGTTCTGTGCAATGCTTCGATTGATGTTAGATGCATTTGCTTACAATTATCTACTATCAAACCTACAATCCATCCAGGACGTGATAGTATCCCACCAGTTGTTATCAAGCAAGAAGGTGAGGATGTACTTGTGTCATGTTATCTTGCGAATGCAAATTCACTACCAACCACCAACATCAAAATTAATGTGTTGACGTGGGCACAGTAGTTTCACTCGTGGTTGTAGTGTAGTAACTTGGAGAAAACCCCGGTCTGCCTGCTGTACGATGTGTAAAATTCTTCCCAAAATCTTAGTCCACATTGTACATAGGATCTTTTTTCTGCAGTCGGCCTGCTACATGCGATCGCGTTTGTTTGTTTGCATGCGTGTCGTTCTATGCTCGCCAATGACGCCATACACACTCTTTCGGCATGCTCGCGTGCTCAAAGATCGGGTCATTAACCTTTCCAGCAGCCTTCGTGTATCAGTGTCATTTAGCTCTGATTGAGACCTGTTGTAATTGTCATATGGTAGACTTTCGGTCCCCACAATTATTGGTATCCTAATTTCGCATCTGGGAGTCATTGTGTACGGCTGGGAAAGCGTCAATTTAGTGCACGTACGCAATAAAGTGCAATGAATCCGTGTCATATTCAGTACTTTAGGCAACATTCCCAAGAATGACGACGTTTTGGCCATTACAGTTGAGGCGCTACTCTACGAGTCTGATGCGTGTTTGAATCATGAAGGCCAACTGATAGAAAATATAAAATTGGAGCTTATAATAGATGAAGCAGAATGACCCTGTATAGAGTTATAATCAGGACGCAAAGAAAAACGAAGATTACATTTCACATATACACTTTTCTCACATAAATATGGTCGTATGTAACAATCCGTTAACACTGGTAAGCCTACAGGCAACAACCAAATTGGTATGTTAGTGTGCGGCCCGGCGGGGCACATATTCCGCGGTGTAACCTTGAAATATTTGAAATCTCGGTTCTTACATAACCTCTTTAAAGGTAAATTAATATGAAATCTCATAGTTCGGACTGAATCTGTGGAACAAGCGAACTATCTCTTTCTCTGGCGTGTGCATCAAACGTTGGTAAATCTCAACCATTTTCACCCTGATCACGATTTCTTTTGCTGTCTGCTTTCATGTTTATCTTATTATGTAATTATTTGTGGCATTGTACCGCATGTAATTATCTGCCATGATCGCGCACATCCCAGCGTGTCTGTCATAAATGCGTTGAGAAGCATACATTATAATTATACTCAAGTGGTGGACGTAAGGAACATCTACTTGTAAACTAATCAGCAGAGGATCAAGGTAGCTTAATACTAATGAAACGTAATTGTTCGAGAGGACAGTATGCGCTCATTTGTTGATGGGATGGTTACAACACGAAAACACGTTCACGGTTGTATCGTTGAGGTCGCAACTAGGATCATCATGCTTAAGGTTGCCAAAGTCAAGCCGCGCATCCCTGATTCCCACTACTCGAGCAGTGATGAGTTTGTTAGCAACTCGACACCTGCGATGAACTAAAAAACATAACCACGCACGCTGTACCACTCGGTCCTCATTCTGTCCGACTCATCGTTAGAACGTTGCAAATTTGCCGCTCAACATGAGCTATTACTTTTTGAATTCACAGACCCCTATAGAATGCTCACACGATGTGTTCATGAAATTACCAGATGTGTTATGTTGCAACCGTGGCATAATGAAGCCCTATATTCAAAACGTCTTCTCGTTATACCTTGAGAACTTACGGATAACCTCGGAAATATAACACGCAACAACATGATTTTGACGATTGTGGTTGTAATTTTGGTTCGTAGGTTCACAAACAGTCATGAGAATGGTGCAATTCATGTGTGAGCCCCGGTGCATACTTCCATCTCTCATCGTTAGCTTCAATGCTAGGTTATGTACACAGCACAATGTGTCTACATTTTCCTGTTACATCCATCTTTTGTCGCCTGATGGTCATTAGCATTGAAAATGTCTCGTGAATCTCCCAGGTCATTACTGGGCACAATTTGCTGTTGTCGGGCCAACGAGACCCAGCTGGCTCGTTCCATATGCTGTGACCAATCAACCGCGCCACAAGTTCACAGCAACGACACCAAAGTATCACACTGCATTGGAAACACCTTCAATAGCTAATTGGATGGTAGCGCGAACGACAATTTTCGAAATTGATTCAAACACACTGCTGTATTATTAATTCGGATGAGGTGATCGCATTCCAGTTAGAATACTTTGAAGAAAAACGGCCACAATAGACGAAAGATTGCATGTGACAACCATTTAGGTCGTTGACGCATTCTTAACTCTCACCTGGGCAAACCATCGTGTGAGTTTCCACACATCCAGTCACATCGATTTCATAGTGATCATCACCGATCACCTCATGAATACTCGATGATGCACAGCTGACAAGTCTGGAATGATTACTGGACCGGAGAATACAAGTATTTCCATTGTATATATTTTCCTTTTGTCTGAAGTCATTTGTTTTACACATGGCTGCTAAATTAGATAGCGTAGTCTATCAGGCTAGTTAATCGTGCACTACTGAGCATGTATTGTATCGCTGGGTTGCCTTCATTGCATTTTGAAAATGCAATTAACAGCTTAGAGAAACCTGCACATTTTCATCACATCAATCAGTCCTAAAGTAAAGTGGTGAACCCATCTAATCCGGGGCTTAAATTTACGTGGAATAGGGCACGCATAATTTCACCACAAGTGTCCCATCGTTGAATGGCTAGGAATGCAGCAGATGCGTGATTCGAAGTTTCTTCTTTTCATGTTGAACAATGTTTTCATGTCTCAGGGAAAGCCAACTTTCTGGTGATTTTTCCTAATATGTTCGATCTGAACATAGCGGCCCAATCAGACTGTATTCCTGGATCGGTTTCACAAACCTGAATAACCGGACACACCACGAAATTGAAAGTAGCTTTCCACAGTCAACGGTAAGTGAACTGAAAGTCGATGACAACAAATAGGACAGGATACAAGGGTTGCATGACGAATTTTCGCGGTCAGGGTAATGGAACTGACTGAAGCTAGAATAGCGTTGTTGAAACGGAAGTTTTATCCAAACGTGAGGATAAACCCTGAATGAATGTGAAGATAAGTGAAAGATTGTGAGACATCAGCATGTGACGACGACGTTCAACTTGTGCATTGAGTTTTAGTAGTACCTTATAGAGAAGAATAGACACTATCGCTTTCATGTGTTGCTTGTTTGCAGTGATCTGATTGCGGCGACTTTGTTTACCAAAATGTGAGTCATTCAGAGAGATATAAAACACTGAGTTGCGTTTTATTATTTTGGTCGAAACTGAGACAAGGCAGATGTCGCGAGATGTTGTCCTTTTGATTTGCTCTGTCAGTCACCAAAACAAAATCAGAAATTTTAATACAACTTGCACACTTCGACAGAAATCAGATAGGTTCGACTACCAGTGCACTAACAGTACGATCAGTTCCAATACAATGCGACTGTTTGCCTTCGTACTTCCGATGTGAACAAAACTGACATCTTTTGTCTAACTAGCATTGATAAATTAACCACTCACACATTCGGGTTATTACTATGTATGACTTGGCAAGGATATATGTATTGATGCTCGTTCTTGGTAAGCTAGAAGTACGTGAAACAGATCTTCCGCAGACAGAGAAACTGAAGTATATCTCCGCAGTTGGCGATCAAGCTCATGGCTTATTTACTGCGGACGTTTGCACCGGAGTCGTCGCCCTGTAATGAACACAAGATTGTGGCATTGTATTTAAGTTTGGAAGTTGAGGTGATCTACATTTAACAAGGAGTGACTAAATGTCTTCTCATTAAAACAAATAGAGGCAAATGTTTCACCTGACGCAGTTGAAATTAGTTTCAGATCAAACGGCGTGTCATATTTATCAGTAAAACAGTCTGGACATCCATTACCAGGAAGCGCCGAGTGTAAACGTTGTTCCTCTTGTTCTGTGCTTCCAGGGAAGTTAATCTGAGTGATTCTCTTGAATAACATACGGATCATTGTCTGCCCCAGTATCAAGTGGATCACATGTTCTTGAACAGGATTATTAGTCTCAGCATGCCACACAAAATGCTTTTGTATGTTAAATTTAGTTTGAATACAAATCTAATGGTTCTGCTTGGGGCATCCTATCTGGCGTGTAGTCAGTCCTTCAACTTCGGTTACAGTACTGACAGCAGTACGTTCTGTAGTGTCTGTTGTATATCGATTGGTATGAATTGCCTCAAACATTCAATGAACATATCCGGCAATACAGAAACTACTGGGTTGCCCATCATGACAACTTTTGCTTATCTGTAACAGGAAGAGTAGGTTGCACAATTAAATCTCCTGACTTCGCACACTAAATTAAGCTGGTGTCTAGAGAACAGGATGACATTCTTTTCTTCTTATATGTTATATATTTGTTTGCAGACACTGTTGGATTTGTTGAAGTTTGTCTGGTAAGTTTGTCGTCTTTTGTCTGGTATGATGATGAACGATGAATCCGTTAAAGTATGTTTGGTTTGGTTGTAGAAAGTCCATCCCTAATCTGCCTTTATGTCTTTGCTGTGTGCAGTAAACAATCATAGCAAATTTTGTACCATAATTGCACACAAAACTTTTACTTTCTGTCTTTTTATAACTGTCACTGTCTATCTGGCAAAAACTTCCTTCTTGATGTTGTTTGACACATTCTCAGCTTCATCTGTACCCGATTGTTTTGATACGGTCATTCCCCGTTGACTGGTGGCTGTCTGAGAACAAATGTTTAATTGTCCCATTTTGAACTCCTTGGCTGGACAATTTGTGTACTCGGTTGATTCCCATTCAAGATGAGACAGTACCTTTGTTGTGGTTTTATTAAACAGTACCGTATAAATTGTAATCCTTTCGATCGTCTTTTCTGACTTTTTTCGGATTTGCAAGATAGTCCCGTTAACCCGACTGTCTGAATAAGCATTAGTGGAATTGTCGAATACGCGTTACTGAGTGAATTACTCTAAGTCGCCAGGAGCGGTTTAACTAATATGATATAGACAGCAGTACTAGTGTGGTCATCAACAGCGATCGTACTATACTACTCACACCTGTGCTATTCAGCAGGAGGGCGAGAGTGTATATGTTGACAATGATGTAGTCCTATGAAGACATTTCGGAGTGCAGCATCGCATGAAATGGTTCTTGTTATGTAAAACAACTTAAAGTTATTGAGCATCGGCGTCTGTGTAAATCGTGACGTCTGAGCTCAGTACCTTACAAAGACGAATGTTTTTGCTTGTTGTCTTGTTCAAACGCATAACCCATGTGTTGCTTTGCTGAATAATTAAAACTTTCGCCATCCGCGTTCTTGGCTCTCAACATTAATACCAGCCGGTTGTACATTACTGGTCAACGTTGTTTCACGAGACAGAACAGGAGGAGTCACTGATGAGATGGCAGTTGGAATATTTTTACGCTGAGATACTTCGCTTAAATCCTCATCGTATTGAATGTACCGAGTCCCACTCCGTAATCCATTCACACCTACCCAGTTTAACTGTGCTGGTTGCTCGAGTAAACTAGTGACCTATCGTTGAACACTTGACATGTAAACAATTATTCCGACACACTTGTGGCAATCCATGGTCCGTTAGCATGTCCGTCTTCGAAGTTATGGCAAGGTATGTGCAAGTCTGAAGAAACTTTTGCATCATAAGCAAATCTTCTTAATTGTATGTATTTGTCAATTGCTACCAATTGTGTTCTGAGTTGTATTTCCGGTTGGTCTCAGTGGCATTCCAACTGTACATATTCGTTGAAACTTCGAAGGAATCTCAAATACCCACGTTTACCATGTGTGGTTACAGCAAGAGAAAACACAAAATCATCATGTCTGAATTGTGAGAGACTATACAAATATCCTATCCGCTGGACCACGATATGAGATAAACGATCCTCGCATTTCAGTCAGTCGATGTTCATGGTATTTCACTATCTGACGTCCATGATATATCACACAATTAGAATGTAACCCCTATATCTTTCCGAAAACAGTCCATCATACTGTACATTCATTCTGAGCTAAGATTCTCTGATGATAATCACATGGTAACCATCGGCCACGGTGATTAATTCGCCCCATTTGTTGTTGATCTTGCAGGCGATTGTGTAGTAGGCTTTAACACGCTGGGGTTCCAGTCGATCGGGTCTTTTACACTGGGATTGGGAGCCCTCGGGAACCGGTATGCAGTGCCTTCGACTTGTGCATCGAACGAACGAATTTCGGAGAACCAGGATTAGGCGTGTTCCGGAAGATTTCAAGTTCGTTATTTTATCTAGTCTTTATTTCCAGTGATCTCGCGAACAGTTGATCCCGATGGAAAGGACGTACGAGTTCCAAAACGACCGGTCTCGTTCCCGTTGATACGTCGTCCAGCTGATTCCATTTCCCCACTCGTAACACCCTACTTAGTCCGATATCTTCGGATAATCCTCCCATACGAGATACAGTTGACAGATATTGTCTCAGTGAAAGTGCTCGTTGTTTGCTGTTTCTAAAGTACAGTTTGGGAATACCATATGTTAAAACATTTCTCCTTCTACCGACCATTTTTATCGAACATTGAACAACCTGAAAATAATTATTTTAGGAGCATGTTCCAAATGTTCCTTCATAAACTGGAATTTTCTCTCCTATTAAGTATGTATTGTTACTTTATTCACACCAATGATGTATTGTACAATTATTGACTATGTGTATGGTGTGCATTAATACGTATCGCATTACAGTGTGTATATTGATCACGCTCATATGAGCGTGTTTCTCACAGATACATTGAGGAATATACCATTATTATTATTACTGGCCGAGCGATTAATGAGGTTTTCAACTGTTTGACGTTTTCCAGCAGTCATCGAGGTCACGCGTTGGAGTCTGCTCAATTCTTCGTCGGATTTTGGAACTTCCCGTCATCCTTCGTTCAAACTGAACTATTTCAACATTTTTCCGATTGAGGTTTCGTCAAATATCGGCGGAAAACTCCGAAGATGAAATGGCACGTGTTTCCCGGAGTGACCTTGTAATATTTGCAACGTCGTCTTTACCTAACCATGTAAAAGATAAATCAATGTAACACTTCATTTTTTGGACTAAATCTGTGGAACAGACGAACTATATTCTTTCCGTATGTGTGAATTGAACGTTGTAAAATATGACTATTTGCACTCCGATTACGTCTTGATTTGTCAACAGATTTCATGTTTGTCGTATTATATATCTATTTGTTGATTTGTACTGCATGTAATTATCTGTCATGATCTTGCATACCCGAGCGTGTTTCTCACAAATGCGTGGAGGAATGTATATATTAATATTATTAGTAGTATTAGTAGTAGCATCCCTATTCGATTACAAACACATGTAGCCAAACGACAATGATAACTGACACGGTTTTATTCCCAATTCAAATTTTCCCCGACTTCGAGAAACCAAACATGATCTAACTGAGACGTATGTGTCTCTATTTGTGTGATGTGCAGACTGTATCCGGGGGTTGTTTGTGCAAACTGAATATCACGAACTGACTTGGCTGTTGATCTTTGGTTGGAGATATTTCAAACATTACACATGGATCAGCGAGTTCCATTTTCGTACAATCCGAAAGCACATGCATATGCAGCTTGATTTCAGAGTCCTACGTCGAGCATAATTGACAGGCTATGTCCAGGGACACAAGCATACTTGGACGAAATAACCGTTGGATATCCGGTTCGGGTTGGTGTGGTCATATGGATGTGCATACTTTGATCAAATATCACACATGGATCAGTGAGTTCTAATTTCGTACGATCTGAATTCACTAGAAAATGTAATAATAGTGTAACAATCATGCCAAACAGATTAGACAGGTGGGGGTTGGTATCATAAACAATCTTGAACAACATCCACTTTTGATTTCCGGACCAGATTAGAGCCGTCAAGAACCCGTCCGTTTCGGTTTACCTCATACCCATCAGAGGTCAACTGCATTTTGAACACATTCTGTTCAGAGATACAGAGGGACAGACTGGTGTGATAAACTGATAACGCATCAGCTAACAAGCAGCGTGTATTCTTTGCGATTCCGAATAACACACAGACGGGTACGGCAATTTTTGCTATGTATGCGTTTTCAAACGGGTGGTTGGCAATTGAGATGACTGAACTGCGCAGCTGTGTCTGCAACCAGTGTGGAACGTGCATCCCAACCCGGGTACTCAGAGAAAACAGTCAGACGGAGCGCACACAATTCTATATTATATACCAGACAAGCGTTTATATACCATCGACGAATAAACACCAATCACAAACGTTTGTGTGAATCGTTCATATTCTTACAGGTTGGTCCAAGGTTAAATAAATCAGAAAAACGGGGTTATGGCTTGAAACTGATGATATGTGATTTACGTTTGTCCATTCGGATTTGCACATTCTGCCTACAAAATCAGAAACAAGATAAATGATTTAGTCATAGTAATCAGACGTATAAATTTGTGTGTGGCAGCATAATCAGACTTGGTAACAGAATTTCTATTACAACGCAGGTCTATGCTGTTTGATCTAAGCTGTCTGCAACTGAACAGTTTCGTCAGCTATTTTAGGTCTATGTGGTTTCTTTTTTGGTGATAGATCAAATGACCTTATTTAGCCATTCTAATCTAACACTGAAATTTATTTCCATCACAGAACACTTTTGACATATTGGTGGATAACACACCAAGTACGAAATTGTCTGAGGTAGTGTATGCTTTTAAGCGTTAATCAATTTGACTGCAATATGGCTGGTTGTTGGACTGGACTATGGTATGGACATGTTTTTGGCCAATTGATCAATCAAGGACCATCACATCAGTTTCTCTTCAACAATTATCTCCACAGTTTAAAAACAGGTTCATTTTATTTACTACACGAATTACACTGTCTGTACAATGATCCCATTGCTTACCGTGTGACTGTGGACGGTATTCAGTCAGGCAGCTAGTGACCATACCGTTGCCATCGCAGATGTAAGGACTATCAGCCCCGCTTGCATGTGACCTGTGTGACAATGAACATGATCAAAATCATTTGGTTACGTTCGACTCCCACAAGT
>LUCH01004000.1:32149-55124 GCA_013368495.1 Paragonimus heterotremus | reverse complement strand
CATTTTTTACTATTCTGTTCAATTAAACTGACTTGAAACGGTTATTTTACAGTTTGTGATCTGCAAATTATTGTTTTGATTTTCCATTCCTATACCATCTAAATGGACTGAAGTGAAATAATGGTGTTCAACTGAGGCAGTGGCGTTTCGTAGCTCAGTAAACGGTTGGCTTGCTATCTTAATGAATCGGCTATTAGAATCGAGAATATCCATATCAAACGCTACACGAATTAGGTTGAACGTTTAGAGGAATAAACTCACATCGACCTGATGATGATGATGAACCTCGGTTGATGACCCAGCCTATCACCTGGAACACCTGACCTCTTCCATACAGCTGGATAAAGTGAGTGGGTAACCGAATCCAAATCTGATATATAGAAGTCCTCGATACGGCTTTGTAGCTAAACTGGCGAAACACATGTCGAATGATGGCACACTGTTCTTGCCGCTGGTTTGAGCACAATCGAAACTGCAATTCACCCGAATCGGGCACCCTATACGGTAATGTTTTCACGAAAATTGAACGTCATGGACAAATTAACGATAGCATAAATGCGTTCTCCAGTGGGAGAATTCATTTACATTCACGAAAGACTAATTTGCTAATTGGCAATAAGACGCAGTTTGATGAAATCGGAATGAAATCAGGAACTCTCATCTGATCACAAATCTATGTTTGTAGTGTTATCTGTTAGGGATAACAGGTCATCTACTGTGTCACCATTTAGATCAATCTGTCCATCTTAGTACAACACTACTATGAGTTTTGTTGAAGAGCTGCATACTGCGAGGTCACGGGGTTGGGCACCACTGTCCATACCTCACAAATAAGAAGGTCAAAAATTTACTTTCGACTAGAACAAACACGTGTACAACTGATGAGCGACCCCAACTATTATGAAGTGTCAACCTGATAGTCCTTCATAAGCTAGCCAGATCAAATCTTCATCTGCAAGAGAAAGCCGTAATAAACAACGAATAGAATTGAACACGAAACTTTAAAGTTCCAGTTTCAACGATATATTCCGACATGTCTGATTTGCTTTCGCTGAAGAACGCATCCAGATCGTTCAGACTAAGACTGAACAGTTATGGGATGGCTGAATTTAAACTAGTAGATTCGGATGGGGAAATGCGACCCGCTTAATTATTAGACAGCACGATAACATCCAAGCACGATAATGGATGTGCCGACGAATAGCAATTTGATTCAATTTGAAGTAATCTAATTTCCCGATACTCCACGAAGATTCGATGCAACTTTTGTGTGTAGATTTCTAAACTCACTTGGTACTAATCTCGGTTATGCACGACAACTGCCAATCTGTTTCAGAGAAGAAACTAGCACTGGGGGAATATCTGAAGTGGCTTGAGTGATCCATTCAGAAGGAAGTCTATGCACTCCTCGGTCAATCATAATGGTATTTCACTAGAAATGATGCGATTCTAAACACGTCAGCTGTAGCCTATCAAATCTTAGTGCGTGTCACGTCGGACCATCACTGGAAAACTGCTCGACGCTTCTCCTTGTGGATTTGAACAAAACATCAGGTACATGAAAACACATATTCTTTGATAACAGCTCATGTTAATTGTATTCACCCGTTAAACAAACTTACCCTTGTAAGAGATATACTCCTGTTTATTGTTCACGTTGAAACAATGTTCTCTCTCTTTATATCTTTCATACGGTCCGCCAACCGTGAAATAGTAACCTATTTTCAATTAAATATCCGTTACTCTGTTCTGTGTTACTGCCATCTACTCATCGATTGTCCGATGCGCGAAATAATCTGATTCAACTGTAATACGATCCATCAGATCAGCACGTGTGTGTGGTTTTTATACAGCAATTATAAACAATTGGATGGAAATGATCTAAAGGAGAAATGTTCAGACAACGTAATGGTTCGAGTATTTTTCCAAATACATTCTGATTAACAGCAAGTGTAAGCGGCGACAGTCTGATTGCAAACTTGTATTAAGGACTTATTCAAGTGTGTAAGTTTATTTCGAAGATTCTCGTTGTACACTCCGTGACAAGAGTGTAAGACCACTTCAGCTTTAAGTAATATCTTACTTAGCAGGGTGAACGACTGTCACGACGATTTTACAAAGCAAACAAGCAGAAATCGTAATCTCAAGATGCCACCTTTTATATGCTGAGTGTGGAACACTTCCCGTTACCGTTTATTTCATCACATTGGTAAGCGACCACATCCTTCTAACAGTTGATATACAATGGAGTGGCCACTTCTGCGAGCGATACTCAGCTACATCCAAAAACCACTCCCCATTTTCCAGATCAGTCAGTTCACATCCTCGTGGAATAAGTTGGGCAGAGCTAATGTGAAGTGAAACACTAGTCACTTGGAAGTTGAAGCCTTAAGATGTTGGCGTTCTCCAAGGCATTGTTAATCAAATGTCACTCACTGGACTTCTGTTGACAACAGTTGCTGACCGTTACCGTGGCAGTGAAACCGTTTGCCCGACTCTGATTGTACCTGTGGGTATGTTCTTGATTAGACACTTATAACCAGTACATTTTTGACACATCTTTTCCGTCTCTATTCTAGCAACCGCGCTGATCTATCGTATTTGATACCTCAGCGCGGTTGTAAGACTTGTGGTCTTTTATCCCGAATTCCTAACGGTAACAAAGCCTTGATAAACAGCCGCATTTATTGCTAAGTGGATTGCGAATGACAAAAGATTACGAGCAAGTTGTAATAATCTACGTTTCGGTCACTTCGAGTGACCTTCCTCAGGAGTGTTATGACACCAGTCATCCCTACGTCACACACCCCAAGCTTCCACTTGTTCAGTCAGTGATCCACAACTACCATTTCTACAGTGCCATCATGATTTCGATAAGTGCAAACACGTCGTTAACAAGTTTGTTGTTTTTTTATGTGAGTACATATGTATATATGCATATATATGTAAATGTATGTAGGTATGCATGTATGAAGGTAGATATATACGTATGTGTTTATGTGCCTCGACAGTTATCGGGTCAGAAGTCTGCTGAACTGCGCAGGCAGGATGCTTGCCAGAATTCTCCTGAACCGGCTGAATACGGATGTCTTCGAGGTCAATGTTCCTGAGGAACAATGCGGATTCCGGGCGAATCGGAGTACCATCGATCTGGTGTTCGCTGCTCAACAACTTCAGGAAGAATTCCGGGAATGAAACCAGCCCCTGTATGCCCTTTTCGTCGACTTCACCAAAGTATTCGATTCCGTGAACTGCGAGACACTGTGGACGGTATTTGGTAAGTTCGGATATCCAGGTAAGTTCGTCAATTTGATTAGATTGTTGCATGTGAGCATGAGGGCGAAAGTACAATCGTGTGAATCCACCTCTGATGATTTTGACAATGTCACTGAAGTGAAGCAAGGTTGTGTGCTGACCCCATCCCTATTTAGTTCATATTCGACTGCCATACTAACAGCTGCTTTCTAAGACTCTGGGGAGGATGGTGTTGGGGTAGAGTACCGGACGGATAGGTGCCTGCTGAATATCCGATGTTTAGAATTGCTGACACACAACGAGGACAAACCACTGCCTTCGCGACCGCGACATCCAAGTTTGGACTGGATATCAACACAGGCAAGAAATTTTATTTCTCTCAGCCTTCTCCGGGTGGAGGTGTCTGTACACCTTCACCCCAAATCCGTGGTAACGGAGATGTTATCGACAGCTTTTTGCTACTTGGGCAGCAATCTGTCCACCGATCTGTCCGTGGACCACGAGTTGAGAGCTCGTGTGGCAAAGGCTAGTACTGCTTTCGAACGTCTTGAAATACGTGTTTGGAAGAAACACAACCTGAAGCCTAGCACTAAGCTCTTCGTCTACCGCTCAATGGTGCTCTCTGTACTGTTGTCCGACGTTGAGACATGAACATTATATCAACGGAACGTGCGTTATCTGAGCCGTGTCCATCTGCAATGTCTTAGATGCATCTTGGGTATTCGGTGATCGAATATTGTTCCGAACACTGAAGTACTGCGGCGAGCGGACATGAACGGGATGGAAGCCTTGCTGATTTCCAATCACCTTCGTTGGCTGGGTCGGAATCCATCCAGCGCAATGTTACAACCCGCGCCTCAAGTCTTCTGGTTACACTTGATTATGCGTTAAGTCAACAAAAGCAAACATATTGAGTTAGACAGGAAGGAAGTAGGCGGAGAGTTGATCTATTCACTGTCATACTGTGTTAGCCCGAACGTCTTCGAAGTTGTGTTTGAAGTTTTCTGAAGAAGAAATGGTTTTTCGTACACTGTAACGAGTGAACAGACCAGAGAAGCGATTATTACGACATTCATTGGGATATCTCAACACGGTTGTGAAGTATGGTCATAGCCACCAACGAGTCGATCAACGGAAACAGATCAGGTCGAACGAGCCCTTACAGGGTGGAGTCGGCCAAACCGACCAGAAGTGACTGACAAAATGTCCCCACAGTAAACATCAGCCAAACAGTCAGAACCTCGCAGAATTGTACAAAACGTCTGAATACAACTTTTCTCACGCTACGGACTGGAATTCCATTTGACAAGCAAACAAACGCCACGGAAAACGTGCGAATTGGTCATTAGAGACATTGTTTTACTTGATAAGTTTCCACCATAGTTTGTTAATAAAATTAAGTATTCAATACTGACGTGACTGACAAGTAGTTCCTATGAGCAGTCAGATAGTGTTTCCCATACTGACTGAATGATCGTTATTCTGCAACTAATGGGTTGGCATTCTGGCTTAAAAGCCCTTAACTTTTTCCACCATCACTTTTTCGACTAACCCATGAAACAATCTAATCAGTATGAATTCACTCAGATTTTTCTAGGCGCGCTGTGGATGATATCACTGGAAAGTGTTTCAGGTTTATCGGTTACACGCATTCAGTGAACTGTGGCTTTGTCCATAACACGATTCGGACAAGAAAGTCATATTTGTTCATGCCCAACCCACTCTGAGTAAAGGATGTTAACTGTCCCA
Source organism: Paragonimus heterotremus (assembly GCA_013368495.1). NCBI lineage: Eukaryota > Metazoa > Platyhelminthes > Trematoda > Plagiorchiida > Troglotrematidae > Paragonimus > Paragonimus heterotremus. The sequence continues at coordinate 50,120 of LUCH01004000.1, read as the reverse complement.
GGCCAAGTTATATCCAATGGGGTATATAGATCTTTCCCAAGACATATCACTGCGGTGGTCGTAGTATGCGAGCTGGCAGTTTGCAAATGATAACACATTCTGGTCCTGTGTTTATCGGCCTGAATGACAGGATGCTACAAACTTGCGCTAATCCTTTCGAATACCTGATGAGTGGACAACACCATCTATAGTGTTGATCAGACGGACTCGGAGTAAATGAGTTAATGTAATCTGTGATACTTATTTCGATTAACATTGTATTGCACTGGAAAATGTCGTGCGTAAATCGGACTGAATCAGATATCCTGTTGGAACCAAATCACACTGGTTAAGTGAGGCTAAAAAGACGAGGTGTCGTTTAAGGAGAAACAACTAATCATACTGAGACCACTTCCATAAACTACAGATAGATCACATGCAACTTGTGTAGATATTAGTTAATTCCATCAACTAAAACTGGTGCACTGAAGATGAGCGATCGTATTATACTACTCATACCGCGGCTATTCAATAGTAAGACCAGAACATATATTTTGACATCGTACAAGCCACAGGGAAAATGCAAGAAAGAGCATCAAAGTGCAGTATTGCCCACAATGGTCCCTGCTACTTAAAAGAACTGAGCATTGACGTTTGTGGCAGCCGAGACCGTCTGGGGTCGAATACCGCGTGCAAATGAGTGGTTTTGTTTCTAGTCTTGTTTAAATGCCTAACCCATGTGTTGCTTTGCGGACTAAACAACCCTTGTGCCATCCGCGTTCTTGGATCACAACACTGGTTACATCTTCTTGATGTGCGTTTGTTAGTGCTGTCTACAGGATTACATGAGAACATTTGTACATTCAGTGAAATAAGTATTCAGTCTTCGTTTTTAACAGCTTCGTTTTTCATAGATAGTACATCTAGATTATGTATCTGTGACTACTTGCTTTATGTGTCGTGTACAAAAGCATTAACTCTACAATATTCCGTCACATGCGAACCAAAACTTATCTTCACTGAGACAGTGTTCACCAAGATGTTTGATCAAATCAACCCAATTCGATCAATACACAAACATGTCGATGTCATTCTATGTCGTAATGACCTAACCGAGATCCGTGTGATGCAAACCTGTTATATCTATTTAAACTAAATGGCGTTCACATCTTGGGTATATCATTTTTCGGGATGAATTAAATTTCTAAATAACCAAGCACCCCAGTTTGGATAACAGTTTGAACGAGCTGTTCTCGTCCATCTAGATAGCGTAACAATTTGCCTTTATAATGGCACCTATATATGGATGGAAGAGACGTATTGACAGCAAATGCAACAACATGCCTCAATAACCAGGTCACAAAATTGAAACTTTCCCGGTGATGCTCATCGATTTGGGAGTATGGCTATGAAGCCGCATATTAAAATCAATCAATGGCGCAATAAATCTAAAATCACAGCTTGATGTGCGTCATATTCTATGGGGGAAATTCTCAGCTATTGATCATTCTCTCAGTAATTTGTAAATCTGTGTCATTTATGATTGTAGCTTTTTAGTATACATCATTTGACGAAAAATTATCTTGTTACCACACTCCGTTAGGGAAGTATCGTATTTCTACTTTGCCCATTTGCAATAACCGGTGCATGCTGTTGCCCAGCCCAGCGTCGACTTTCAAACGTTGAGTCGATTACAGTTTGTTTTGTTACCAGGCTGGTATCACCGCTCGTGGACCTCGGTAGCAAGAACAGTGGAACGATGAAACCTAGTGACTTGAACAAGAACGCATGTACACAAATGTGTCAGCTGTTTTTTCGGAAAGCCCTTTTATTTGGATTCCGGATTTTGTATTTAGGTCCACACTTTTGGTGATTATCCAAAGCTCCAAAATGAGAAGTTTTCATCGGATGTAAAGGTGCCATATTTATACACCAGTTTAAGGTGTAATGACACTTTTCGCGTGTCTTGATTTCAAGTTAAAATGTCCCAGGTAGCTGGGTCCGAGCAAACTAAATTGGTTTACTCTTTGCAATTGGCACGACCGCATCCTTTCATTCCGTAATAGCCAACCGCTCCCTCTTTTCCAGTCTGCCCATCTGCACATTAGCCGTTCGACTTCGTTCACTGATTAAACTCAGTTAGTCCTCTTAAGGATATACTCAGTTGACTTCGAAACACGCGAAAGTAACATTGAGGTATCATAAACTGGAAAAGGTATAGTATTGAGGTATGTTAATGGTATTTTGTCAGATCCACCGAAAAATAAGTAAGTGCTCAAAAACGAGGGTAAGGTCGCAGTATAAAGTTTGCTTTCGATTTTGTATTAGCCACCATCTGAATTCACACTAAATCTGCCATGCATGTACACTCGAAAGGCACCACACCTTTGTATTGAATAACATATGAGGTCCTCATCTGACTTGAAACCAACTCACCTCATGCAGTACAGTTTATTCACACTTGTTTGCCGTTTTTGGAGTCTCCCTCCGTCAAAATTATTTGCATAGGTAATATTTAGCCAACTGTTCATGTTGGAGTCATGCTGAAATGGCGGTCGGCTAGCTAGGGAGACCGTGTAGGCGTGTATCATATCGAATTATTCAACCGCAGTCGATCAGTAATAATTGCAACTAGTATCTCGGAGCTACACTGTAATACTCGGAGTTAGAGATTTCGAATGGCCGTAGAGATCGTACTCGAACTGAAACCTCCCAAGCAAGTAATAAGAAGACCTGTTACTAATTATTGTAATCAATTCTTATTCATGAGACAAGAATCTGAATTTTTTAGATGCAAAACAGTATTGAAAAAATCCTAGTTTGTCATTGGCTGATCGTATTGGCACACACAGTCACAAACTGTAAGTTAATTTGAGCAATACAGAACAAGGAAATTATCGAATAACGGAAGGCGCAACGCTGAGACTGCTCATCCAATCCCGATGTAGTATCTGTAACGTAACGTTTGGATTGGTCCCCCGTTAGGTTTTCTATTATGTCGAGGTTTGGATAGTCTTTGAATCAAGTAGATGTTCACCAGATACACATGACCTTCCGACAAATAACATGACGAAACCGATTACAGCAAATTGAATCGGTTCAAAGGACAAAGACTGGGCGAATCTCGATACCAAATGTTGGTAGGCCTGACTAAGCACTGCCCACTGTGCTACTGTTTTTCGTACCTGTGGTGATGGGAAACGTCAATGCTAGAGTATATTGGAAAAAGCTAGTGAATTAACAACGTTACAAATGTGACTAATAGTAGGCGTTCAAAATAGATTCCACCAATGTAGAACCGATGTAAGTTGGAAGAAATGATCTTTTAAACGGCGGAGAAATTCAAGAGAACCCAGTTCCTCCGATGTGCTGAAGTAGATGCTATTATGGTTACATCAAGATAACAACGATCAGACGAAGGCAGAAGTTAAGATGCACGAGGGCGAAGTGTTACGTTGATTCTAACAGCTGACAAGCAGTTCTCATGTACAATGCAGCACTTCGGGCGACTCCCAGGACAGCAACTGAACAATTCATTTAGTGCTGTAAAGGGTGAGCTGGATGGCATATATCTAATAGTAATATGTGGGAACGGACCAGTCAGTCTGTAGAAGAGGCGGGGTTACTGCAGGATCGCGTAAGATAGGGCATGTACTCCGAATGGTTGCTAGACCCAGAAGTAGAAAAGTCAAGTAGTCATTTTAGCTAATTAAAATTTTTTTATTTGCTCAACTTTTGCTGTAACTGCCTTAAAGTCAACGGTTGATGACTTTTCCTTACAAAATGAATTCAGAGCTGCATCAACAATTGATTAAGGTAGATCCGTGGATTGCAGTCTACAGCGTGATAGATCTATTAACCTTTCAGATTCGCAAAACGATGATGCTAAAATCTCATCTTACGATGCTTACCATCGCGTATTCATTCGCGATCACATTGGCGACCAAACGAAGCGATGCCTAAGTGAGATCGGCAGTCTTGAGGCACGCGTAGACACGGTGTCGTCCTCCAACATGGGCATGTCACGATGGGACACCACATCAACTTGGACACAGACTGAGTTCCGTATGTGAGTTGCTCTGTTGTTCACTGTCTGCCTACTCTATTGCCATAACATTTTTGGTGGATTGTCAAAGTGCGTTCATACTATTCAGGATCCATAACACAACCATCGGGTTGAAATTTCAGCAACCGCATAGGTATGTGCGGATCAACACATTGTTTCCCAGAATAATCTACATTTATCAACACAGATATAAACTAGAATAGAATGTAAGCGGAAAAGCCAAATTTATGCATTTGACGAGCTGAGGCCTTGAACAATTTTACAACTTCTTCGAGTTTGAAGAACAGATTCACTGTTCATGGTGCGCCGAACTAACACCGAGAACAGACTCGAGTAGAAGGATGGTGTGTATATTGAAGGTTTTCCCTTCGAACGCAGCAAGTTTAAAATGAGCATCAGAACAGACGAAGAGGGATCACGATAGTATGACCTATTGGTAATTGTTAGAAATTCACCTAGTCACGCGTTTTCAAGTTGAATGGAGCTAGTCGATAAATATTCTGGCCACTTTTCAGTGAGGTCCTTGTGTAGATGAGACATACCAGACGAAGCCTAGCGAGGTTTTAGTTTGAAGCATTTGTAGCTGATAACACACCCAGCAGATTCACTTGAAGATGTGCTACCAGGAAATGAACAACAATGATTTGCGAAGGTCTGCTTGGCCTGACTGATTGTGAATTTCATCAGTAATGCATAAAGATGGTAAAACTCAACTTTCGACCTTGTGCTTGAACGATACTGCCTATAGTAAAGTCACTCTTTCTCCACTGGAAATTTTGGGAAACATTCATAAAGTGTTTTCCCCAAATTGCCAAAGAAGATTTTTTATTAGCAGAGACGGGAACATGTTTCAGTGAGAACAAACTTTATGTAGTTCACTTTTTGAGTGCACAGACTGGATCGATAACATGACCAAGGATTACACACACTGGATGTTTTCTTGTCTCGGTAGTATTGTCATACCGTCGTAACGCAGACGTCTATATCTGTGTAGGCAGACAATCCTGTAATCTAAAAACCCAACATCTTCCTGTTTTTGCCATTTTAACGTCCTCCGCTCGATGCGTGGTTGACATTCTTTGACGGATTGCAGTGAAGATTACTGGGTTCCAGTGAATACACGGTTTTTGGCTGCATTCAGTTTTCGTTCATTCGAATGTGAGAATTTTTGTATTGTTTGATACATAACATAATCACCCTTTATAAGGTAGTTCTATGTAAACTCTCATTTCCCTATAGTGACTGCCGCTTCGAGTGGAAGGTTTACTCTAATATGCCTTCCTATGAAGCTTTTATGATAATCATCAAACTGTTGAATGCATGTGGTCAAGTCTACGTTCTCCTTAAATCTGTCTTGTATACAAACCAGACTTGTTCGTATAAATATCATAGTTGTCAATGCGCCTCCATGTTGATGTGACGTAAAGCTTCTGACCATTTCTGATAACTTGGCATGGTGGTCAGACTTAGCATTGTATCGATCCGGTGGACCGTGCTGACTAGGACTTCGGTCCTTCCGGGCTCAACCATGTCAGATAGGTTAATGAGAAGCAGTAAGACAAAATGTAGGTAAACTCAGATTTGTACGTCGCACTGTTGTCTGTGTAGGGTTCCTATGCAGTGAGACAGGAAACTATGAGTATACGGAAGAACTATATTTTTAGTTGTAGCATTGCTGTCTTCAGTTTACGGAAGGAGGAGGTTAGAAAGCGTGACCTTAGACGAGCAGCACTCCGACTGCCCAACGGCTGACCGTGACCACAGTCGTAATATTCTGAACACTCAAAAAGCCAATAGAAATCTCGGGAGCTTGATATAGCTTACAATACATCTACTGCGAACGGCCATAATGGAGGTGATTCGGAATCGTCTTACTCACTCAGCTCTCAGCCTGGATTAACCACTCCCTGTCAGGCGAGTCAGACTTCTGAATCATTGGCCCCTGGTAGGCTGATCAAAGTCAACCCTTTATTTTGTTGCTTTGCTGCTCAGGTTTTTGTGTCAGAGGCTCCGAGTGAGCTTCCCCAGGAAAACCCTATTTTCTTTTGTCTCACAGGTCGAACCTTCGATCCGGAGACTCAGTCTGAGTTCTCTTTTGTCAATCGAAAACATACGTATGAAAACAATTCATTGTCCTTCACGACATGGAAAATGCGTACACTGCTCAATAAGTGTAACAACGGACGACCGTAACGTCGCAGCTTTCTGAGTACTATGGAACTGGGTCGCTATCGCATCGATTTCTCAACTTTAAATGAGATATATTTTGCGGACCAAGGTAAGTTCTGTAAAACAGGTGCTGGATACATTTTCCACTGGGTTACCCGGCAGACGGTGCTCAGGAGTATGATGTCGGTTCCGCAGTCGCTGACGGCATCAGTTCAGTGATGATAGACGAACCTATCGAAAACAGGCTTGGAATCACGCATGGGCGCTTACGATTCAGTCAAAGTAAGTCTGCCACATTTCCTAGTGTTTATGGTCCAACTGTTCGTCACTGTGATGATACAAAGGACCACTTCTATGATAACTCTTTTGCCACAATCTGTTTGAAATTGATGAGTGACCGACTGACTGTTATGAGCGACTTCATTGCGCTAGCTAAGTGCGACCCAACAGGCTGGCAGAGTGTACTCAGACCCCATGTCATTGGCTCAGTCAACGAAAAGGGTGATTGTCTACCCCATCTGCGTGCTACTCATCAGTTGCCTGTCACAAACCTCCGATTCCAGCTGGAGGTGAGTGACGTCACGACCTGGACTCACCCACGAAACGGTCATCAACGTTTGTTGGATTATGTGATCGCGTGACGGAGCGACATACGTGAAGTGCGTATCACGTGAGTGATTTACAGGATCATGTGTAGCACAGATCATAGGTTGGTCAGGACCAAATCGTTTGTTTATTCCTGCAAACATGTTTAATGTAGATCATCTGGACAGCGTCAAAAGATAGGCGTTGAACGATTACAGAACTCAAAAGCTAGGACTACTTCACTGCACGCAACTGACGTTTGTATGAAAGCAGCTATCTCCAAAGTGCTATGAAAAAGAGTGCGGCGTTTGCTGTTTCCTCAATGGACCCGGACAGTGAAAACGAATTTGTCACATTCCGGAAGGTTCGTCGTAAATTCACCAGACGGTTCCACGGAATCAAGGACTACCGGTAGAAAAAGCAACATGAGTTGGTACAGTCTTATGCTGATTACCGACAATACAAAACATTCTACGTTTCAGTTAAGACTATTTTTGGTTCATCTGTCCAGTCTACTAAAGCATTCATCATCGTCATCATCATCATCATCATAACAGCCATGAGCATGATCAAAAGGGAATGTGGATCGGGCCGCCGCTCACCTCAACAGTGACGTGGAATATCCTAGAAGAAAACATTACTAAGAAAGTTGAAAACTATTAAAAGGAGACTAAGCGGAAGAACTAGAAATGTTATGGATACAGGTACGCCATTGACTGCGACACACCGCCATCTCGGAAAGCATCACTAACCAGGGATCTGAGTGATCACGAGGACCCCATCCAGGCAGGCGACACCTACGCACTTTGCTCAGTGGAGCAGTGAAGGTCCTCATATTTCGTGACCATGATATTGCATGACCACTATGTGGTTTCACCCAACTGTTGGTGGCATCAATTTAAAATGCCCGATACGGTAAACGCTCAGATGGCATACAGAATATGTGACCCAACCATCACATCTGTGCACCATGATTAGCTGACCAATTGATCGCGCATCCACAGCATTTCAGAATACACGTCAGCTAACGGCCATAATGCTCACGCAATCAGTCTAATTAATACAGGCCAATTGATGAAGACAACGATGGTCAAACACATCAAGTCTGTTGATATTCTCTTTGTGAACAGGCCACGTTTCCGAACCATAAAGCAAAATGGAGCGCACACAGGCATTATATACCCTTCCTTTCAGCGACAACCGGAAGTCTTTCCGACGCCACAGATGACACAGTTTGGCAAAGTCAACTCGTGTCTTTGCTATCCTCGCCGATATCTCATCGGCCATGTTACAGGCTGACGAGGTGGTGCTACCCAAGTATGTGAAACTGTCCACAGTCTCAAGCGAATTACCTGCAATGAAGAAAGTAGGAGTGGAAATGCCCCAGTCTTGAAGCAACATTTTGCACTTTGAAGGTGCAAAGCGCATTCCATACAAACCAGCTCGGTCGCTCAACCTGTCCAGCATGGTCTGCATGTTTTCGGCAGAGGGGCTAAGTAAGACAATGTCGTCCGCATACTCCAGATCCGTCAATCTAGCATCAGGAAGAAGCTCAACACCAAGCCCACCGGATTCGTGAAGCGCACCCTCCAGAATGTCGTCCATGACAAAATTGAACAGGAAGGGGGAAATCGGACACCCCTGACGGACACCACTAGAAGTGACGAACGTTCGAGACAGTTGTCCATAAACTCTCATCCTGTTTGCACAGTGAACATACAGTGACCTCAAGAGATTCACGTATTTCCCTGGTACTCCCTTGCGAAGGAGACAGCTCCAGAGAACGTTACGAGCAACTGAGTCGAAAGCAGCCTTTAGGTCCAGAAAGACCACGACTGTCGGCTGCCCATAACAGTGCCAATGTCCCAAAATCCGTCGCAACGTAAAATTATGATCAACGTACTCCCGACCGGATCGAGATCCTGCCTGTTCTTAACGTATCTGGCTTTCTCTGAGCTTAGTGAGCCGGCGTAAAATAAGGCCAGTGAGTAACCTGGACGCAATTGACACCAAACTGATGACCCTGTTGTTGTCACATAGACTTCGGGATCTCTTTTTGAAAACGGGAAGTACTATTGATAGGCGCCAATTACGAGGCACCTCTTCAGTCTCCCAGATCGTCTGGATGAGTTTTGTCAGTTCTGATAACCTCTCGCCACCATCTTTGAAAAGAGAAGGAGGGAGGAGTTCTGGACCAGGAGCCTTATTATGCTTCAATAACTTGAGCTACAGTACCACTTCTGCTTCCGACGGAGGACCGTCTGGAATGCAATAACTGACCAATCAGGTCCCGTCGTCCACATGTTCTGGTTGAGGCCAACTGAACTGTTCTTCGAAATGTCCAGCCCACCTGTCAAGTCGGCGCGATTGACTGGTGATAAGTGAACCATCTTTTTCACATATGGTCTCACTTACACCGACTTGACGGCCAGTACAACCACGGATCAGGGAAAAAAGCTTTCTGCTATTCCCAGATAAAAAGGCTTTTCCCACCTCTTGCGATTGTTCCACCAAGTATTGCTCACGGTCTTTGTGCAAACTTTTAGTCAGCTTGCGTTTAAGTTCTCAACGGTCGTCATCATATTCAGAACCAGGTGGGATCGAGCGACGCTTGTTTATGGGGTTTATCGACGTGACGGAAATCCAGTTCTGTCGCAACTGAACAGCTCCATCGGAACATGCCTGTTCACAGCATGCTTTCATAGCTCCAGCGATTTGTTCCCAGTGTTCATTAGGATCCTTCATCTGACTCCAACTGGGCAACTTCTCCACCAGCGCCTTTTAGTGAGCGTCCTTCACACTCTCATCGCTCGAATGCCAGTTAAGCACCTTGCATTTACGAGCGTAGGTCCTCTGGGCAAATGATAAAACAAAACGGGCGCGCACAACGGTGTGGTCCGAGTCTAGGTGGTTGCTCCAAAAGGCACGACAGTCCTTAACAGAGTGGCGCCACCTGCAACTGATTGCTACATGATCCAACTGTGTTCACGGTTGGGAAGGACACAGAGGTCTCCAAGTAACACAGTCCTTCTTCCTGTGTTGGAGTGCGCTGCTCGAAATATACGGACCGTGAGATGAGCACAGCTTCAGTAGTCTTTCGCCATTATCAGTGCGTTGTGCCGGACACCAAACACACCTCCCAGCAGCTTCTCATCCGAAGAAAGACGACCAAGCTGAGCACTCAAATCGCCCGCTAGTATGACGATGTCTGAGTGTTTAGTTCGCTTCAGAAGGTCAACGAGGGCGTCATAGAACGCACCCTTGGTAGCATCCGAACAGCTGTCCGTCTGAGCGTACGCAGACGTAATGAATACACAACGCATTTATGATTTGCGTCGACAGACTTCAACCGATGTATTGAGTCTGACAGCGCAAAAGCGACTGTTCACTGAGATCCAATCGAGCGAACATTGCTTTGCTGTGGAACTCGGTGCGATTTCCATTCCAGCTTGACCACGAGATTCAGCTTCAGCATCACCAGAAACCCTGAGGGAGAAGCGCTTGGATCGACAGTTATCTAGAGGTGAGCTCAAATGAATAACCGTGCTAGAATCGTAGACTCGCGTCTCCAACACACAGCACACATCAAGCTCCAGATTTGAGAGAGTACTTGCCAGAGCAGCTTGCTAACCGACTTGTCGGAGAGTGCGGACATCAAAGGCGCCAATGTTTACCAGTTGTCTTAGTCTCAGTAAACAATTATCGCCCGAAGGCACACGGAAGACGGAGGAAATAGCGGGTAAGATAGTAGGAGAAAGTCGTGTTAGGTGAATAATATCATTGTCAGGAGAACGATAACTTCGAATACTTCCCGGTCGTTTATGCCGCGGAAGGGGACTGACTTGAGAAACCCCAGTCCGAGCCTCTGACAAAAAGGCTGATCTGCGAGACAACAGGATATGGGGTTTTCTTGGAGGACCCCACCCGGTGGCAATGACTCAAGAGTCTAACTCACTTGGCAGTGAAGAGATTGCCTAACCCGAGGGCGCAGTGAATAAGACATTGATATCTCATTCTGAACACTGCTGCGCGCAGATAGTGTATTCCAAGCTACATCAGGCTTTTGGGTGATACCAGATGTTTTCGACCGTATCGGATAATACGCCGGTAGCCACGGCCAACCATTGGGCGATTGGATTGTTCCTTGTTTGAGGATACTTTTCTAACCCCATTCTCCCTGATACGGAAGAAAGCAGTGCCGCGACTGTAAAAATAGTTCTGCTGTATGTTCATACGATCGTGCCTCGCTACCGAAGCAATCCTACGCGATCACTGGTGCGTGTAACTGCTTTTCGTCTGACTGCTCCCCTTTGGCCTGTCTGACAAGGTTGCACCTGGAAGAACCGGGGTCCTAATCAGCACAGTCCGCCGGATTAAGACAGTACACAAGCCCGACCACCTCGCCAGGGTAGCGGTACAGGTCGGGAACAAAGCATTGATTGACAGGGGTTTTGGCATTCAACTAGAGGACATCATGGAAGTCCGGCGCACTTACTTTGGAAAGTTATTAAACCGTCTTACTACAACTGGTTGAGAAGCTGTGAGTAGTCTATCGCAATAATATGTCCAAGTTCCACCTACTCTTCCTTCAGATTTGGCAGTGGTGCAAAGCGATCGTACAACTGTTAGACGTAGAGACTACGGGTGGAGATGGATAACTAAGGGAAATTCCAAGGAAAGGCGGATTATTTTTGGATCGTGCTTTGGTCCAGTTGATTCATTCTAGCTGGGAACAAGAAATATTACCACGAGATTTCGAGGATTTTCTGATAGTACCATTATTTATTTAAAGATGAGGATAGCAAACAAATTACCAACAGTTGTCGGGATATATGTCTACTGAGGTGTACTGGAAAGGTGCTAGCAAATATCTGACAAGGTGCGGGAATTTTGGAGATCGATGCTCCTGTGGAGCAGTGTGTATTACGGACAACTCGCAGTGCGATCCACATGGTTTTCAGTGCTCAGGACATCCAGGATAAGTGCCGTGGACTCAAATGGCTGTTGAACGCATTCTGTATGGCACACACTGGACCGTTTCATTCCGTGATCCGTGGGACATTGTTGGCAGTGTTTGTAAGTCTATATCTCTAGATAATTTTATCAGTTTGATTAAACTGCTGAATCTGTGTATGAAGATGAAGGAAACATAGCGTCGAACAACCTACGGTGATTTTCATGTTGTCACTGGCGTGAAGCAGGGTTGTGTCCTGCTTTAGATTTGACTGTGAAGCCCACAGTTGCTCTTCAATATTCGGAGGACAGCGTCGAGGTTGAATACCTCACGGTTGCACGTCTACTGAATATTCGGCTTCTCGGCGCGCCAAACGGACTACTTACTTGAACTATGTGCATTCTGCTGTTCACATATGATATTGCGCCACTTATGTACATCGGAATCGAACTCCGGCGAATGGCTACGGCTTTTGTGACCGCGGCATCCAAATTAAGTTTGGATATCAACACAAGACGGAGCTGTTTTGCTTGCAACTGGATTCTGCGTCAGTGAAAACATTTTTGATAACAGCGCAGTCTTCTGCTACTTGAGTAGCAATCTGATGAACGATCTGTCTATGAGCCTCGAGTTTCGAGCTTGTGTGGCGAGGCCAAGGGTTGCATTCGAACGTTTTGATAAACGTATCTAGAAGAACCACAACCTAACAATTAAATTCAGGGTGATTGTTCACCGTTCAATTCTACTACATGGTAATGACACTTGGACACCGTTTCGGGGGAACGTGCGCTATCTGGGCAGTTCCCATCTACATTGTCTATGATGCACCTTGGGTATTCAGTGGTGGAACATGATTCCGAACATTGAGGTACTACTGCGATCGGACATGAACGGGATGGAAACCCTGCTGATTTTGAATTAGCCTCGTTGGTTAGGTCACGTCTGCTTGATGGGCGACGACCAGATTCCAGATATCTGTTGTGTGGTCAGCTGGAGATATGTTTTTGAAACCTTAGTGGTCAATAAAAGAGATACTAGAATGTTGTCCACGTAAATATTTTGCGTCATAATATTGATTTTGGATATTGGGAAGAACCGGATGGCCTGGAGAGATACGGTTTGGATGGATATCCGCGAGTCCAGCAAACAGTTTTTGTGCGGCCGAGAACGAAAACGCGCGGTAAGCAAGAAAGCCATTGGTACTGTAAGTTGTGGTGACATGACTAAACGGCCTTATATTTACTGCGTTTTACCTTGCGGTTTAAATCTCAGTGTATTTTCCGAGATAAGTATTTCACTTTCGTACTGGCCTACAAACTGGCTCAGCGGCATTGGTCGACTGAGCACAAAGGTCTCGTCCCCATGCAAGCTGACGTGATTCCATCGGGTTTATACTAGATGTGATGTACGAATAAGACAACGGGCAGTGCAGTGCAAGCGGCCTGTGGTAAATGTTATACGCAAGCATCCTTTGGTTTCGATCACTGTGACAAGCTAATCTGAAACTGATGCTGCCACCAGTGGTATCAAACCAACGCTGCTCAGGTGATGACCGATCGGTGTAGAGTTCTTGTATACAGCTCTTCCACAGCGTCTTATATGCATCCCTAAAAATCGAAGGCCATTGTTGTCTTCAAATTTGTACCTAATCCTCAAATCAAGTTGAAACTATCTAGGTGTTGCACTAGGTTATCTACCCTCTATTTAGATCGATAGTATTGCACCGTCTATTCATAATTTTAGTACAGCAGTCATATTATGTCCGCGGTTATCTCCTTTTTGGTTATTAAGATGAAAAATCTGCAACCAGGTGTATTAGTAGTCATGTGCACACTCAGATCTGCCTTATCGGAACCAAACTTACAGTAACATAAAGCCAAACTGTTAACAGGAGTCAGTTCGTTGAGTAATAGTTATGTATAAGGCCCTACGGATTACGATGCTGACATCTGCTAACAATATCAAGGCACTATCAGTTAGACGGTGCTACAGAAAACTATTTGCATGCGTTAAAGAATAGTTCCACCTCTGCGAATACACAAACGTTACTATGCAGTTTCAGCACATTGCTGACAACTCTCTACCGACAGAGCCGGGTAAGCTGTTCAAGACTCGGAATCATGAAATAGATCTTTGACGTTTGGGTTGGATCCAATTAACGCATCAGTGTGTCAATACTTTAAGTTTATTCACAGGAATCGTGCAAAATCATTCTAGTAAGTGTTAGTCGCACACTGTTCAGTCGTATAATGTTACTGAACACCAAAGGTGTGTAAGCCGATTGCACAACAGTCCATCTAGTTCCCGAAATGGCTAATGGACCGGATGGCCCTGAGAAGGTTAAACTCACTCAATTGCAGTTGCAAATATTGGAACCTATTATGAGGCAACCGGACAGAAATTACGGAAATCCACAATTTTGGTCAAGCTTTAGTAAATGTAATCGTTATGTATAAACAGGTTATTATTTCTATACAGTGGTTACCGCATGATTTCCTAATTCTGCATTCCTAACAGGAACCCGACTCCGCTTGATTTTCATTAGGACTTGCATACTTATATTAGGTTTAAGTATACCCGATGCTACAACAACATATCAACGAGTACTCCATCAGTTCAGGCTTTGACATGTATGAAGACCAGTGCGCATAATATCTGTATTAGTCATAGACTAATATTTGATGACATTTGTAGTTGTGACAAGCTTGTGTTGAATTAACAGCACGAATGGTCACTTGTCCTATTTGTCTCCTAGTTCCCACAGAATAACTTCCGAATGAAGATGGCACGTAATTCGTAGTCAGTCACATTTGACCAGTCTCAGGTTCCCTACATAGCAACTAAGAGTACGCAAAACCGAAATCTGAGTTAAGGACGGTTGTACGGTTAAAGTGTTTAACTGAGTGCAAAGGCTGTGATCACCAGTGAGTTATGAGTAGTTTCCACCAGTCCCAACCCTCGCAAACTCATAGGTGATGAAATACGATGCGTGTATAACAGTGTGGTGTCGTACGTTGCACATGGCAGCGCAGCTCATGTTTACTATCTGGAATATTTGCTCCCTATCACAAATTAGAACGTAGTGAAATATAGGCTGACAGTATTTTGTAAAATGTTGCCGCATCTCTATGAGTGCATACAACAATTTGTTCGGATATCTGTGTGAGAAACTTACCGAAATGGGATAGAAAACGAAATGTCAGGATTCGTTATCATCGTCACAATCGTGACGACGAAAACCCTAAACCTAACTGTTTCTGAATAAACAAAACATTTTTGAATATTCGGGTAGTAACATCTTAGTCAAGGCACAGTGTTCAGCTGTGTGAAGTTGAGTACAGTACGTAAAATGCCGTCGATAGATCAGTTTAGTTTTGCGTTATTAGACTATGACGTGCAATGTGGAATACATGCTGTTTGTTTACATGATCCGTTGTTTGAAACACTTTGGGCTATGCCCCATTAGCCGGGTTAGCAACTGGTGCTTAGTCTTGTCTACGTGGGATGTTCCGCATGTACATCTGTATCCGTAGATAACATTAAATTTAGCGAATTCGGGTATCAGCTGCTTCACACAAGGTTTGGAGTCCCCAGTTTATTAAACGAAGCGACCTGGAATACAAAGTTGTATGTTATCATAGTGAAAGTAACCAGACGACTAAGAACTGAATGGTTTACATCATCGCTCTTATGCAGATGGCTGAGGAACACCGGCTTTCTGTTACTGTGTAAGGTGAAATTCCCATGTTACGAAACTGGTTGAAATGAGTAATAAACGGCTTAGAACAACCGCTTGGCTGTAAAGTGAACTCTAACCTGGTCATCACTGATTTTTTCACTATGTTGAAGCAGTTGCGCTGTTACATTTACTTACGGGAAGAGCGAAATGCACGGGTATGTATTGCAAATATAAACCAAAACAGGATCGTCCAAGATTCCAGTATCCAACGGTGTTTTCCCGAACAAGGTAGAATCGGTTTGTTGATGTTAGATCACATGCGGGTTTCAAAGTCAAGATATCCAACTTCAGTCGTCATACAGAAAAACGTTCGAATGTGTATACTGCAAGTAGAAACTGTTTCGAATTGTGTAGTTTTTCAGTATCGAACAGTGTTTCTCCAGAACTAGGTAGAATCGGGAGTTCGTGTAAAGATACGCGAGGAGTTCAACAGTACGCCTAAATTCATCTGTGATTAAGCTATCCACAATTGCGCTCGTTCTTGCCCGAAATGAATTCGGAAATCCGATCTCAATCACAAGACAATTTACGGACCTGTCAAAGTGTCCTCCTTTCTGCGCTTTAACGGTTTCAATCTGAGTGTTCTAAAAATTCAACCGATCATTTCAAGCTGAATGGATGGATCGCATTACAGTTGGATCAGACTAGATTACTGGACGCATGTATATGTGACAGAATCAGGGAACAGAATAATCGTTTGGTCGGTTACGAGCTGATAGTTCATGAGTGTCAGACCATATCTGAGTTATATGTAAAGAATTTTTGTTACTCGAACGATGATCATTAGCATGTTTCGCACAATGGTGAGTTTCCTCTTTACTACTGAGTTCAGTTCGTATGAGACATGAGTGGGATATTTGTCTGTTTCTGTGTCGTTGACTCTGGCTCTCTTCACTGAAGATTAATGTGCTTTTTCTCTTCATTAGGATTTTAACAAATCTCCCACTAAATTTGAGTATGATGTAGATGGTGCATTCGAGAACATTCTTACTACTATGAACAAATTCAAAACGTCAAGATCCGATAATGACAGACCGTTGAATGCAAATGTCTCCCATCTTGTACTAGACCATTCAGTACATCTTCCCCAAATTCACTGATGTGGACCGGTCTGTGACTTAGATTGACGATGATCGCATAGAATTAGAAGATGGTGTCCAATATCATTGAAACCCCATACGCATCACTTGTATCGTGTTGGCGACGTGTGTGACAATCGGCGTGATCAGCATGATGAATAGAAACCAGCTTAACGTCAGACAGTCAGACGAGTTGTTTATTTCATCTGGAATCACTAGTTTTGTCTTAGGCTTCATACAATGATTTGAAAATGATTTGACTAACTTGAAAGTTATCTGAACTGAAGTTTTAGCACATGTATTGAAAGACCTGATTCAAGCACGAGGTTGGTTGTTTCACTCTGAACACCATTCATTGTTCATCGTAGCCGATTCACAGTGTGTAGGGATTTGGCTGACTCACTGCAGAAGAAACATTGGATTGAAATTAGGATGTTACTGAAATAGCTTATCAGCAATTGCACACGATTGTCACAACCAGTATTCAACTTTCGCTCTGCAGTTACTGAGTTTGTTGAGACATGTTTATCAGGTAAAATTTCATACAAGTTACAATGTTTGTCAAGTCGTCTACAGCAGCTGTCATGTATTGAAGCACGATAAATGTTTTCGAATTATGTGTTTTGTTCCGTATCTTCAGTTACACGTGCGCCACTCATTTCAAATTTCCATGCTCCTCCTTGGATCGTTGGTGGTATTCATCTGCCTGGCAGTGCCACGAGCACATTGGACAGTAGAAGAGTGCACACGTTCTTGCCAATCAAATTACACCGAATGCCAACAGGAGACTGTTCCTGATGAATATCCGTTAGATTCGTGCTTTTTCAGCCTAGAGGAGTGCGTATATGATTGTCTGGAATTGAACTCTACTGGTGTCAATCGAATGAAGTAGCTGAAACTGGTTTGTCAGCTTTCTGAAATCCATAAATATTATCAGATTTGAATGTTATACGCCACATGACATTTCGCTGTCAGTAATGTTGGTTTCCTCGGTTGCTTTTACGGGTATTCCAACCCACCTCACTACATGTTTGAGAGGTGTGTTTCCATCTGGTATAGTTAGAAATTTTTGTTCTCAAACGAGAGGAAATACAATATATTTGTTGTCATTTTAAGTGAATAAAGTTGTCAGTTGCTGTTCGTCAGTGAACGTGATAGCTAACAACAGAATAGATGCGGTTCATATGAATACTCATCAAATGGGGAAAGAATTGGGTTCCAATCTGGAAACTCGTAGAATCGTATTATATGATATATGGCAGATTGTGATATTAATCCATATTCTCATTCTGTCTAACCACAAACCTTATTACTTCCAATTTAACTGCGGGCAGAATCGAGATTCTATAAAAAGAATACGTAGTTTGAGAACGATAGACCTGTACCCATTTCAGTATCAG